>APFE030390794.1:0-126218 GCA_000404065.3 Pinus taeda | reverse complement strand
TGAGATTGATGGGTCTTCGCTCAATTTCAATAGCTTCCCTTAACTTGCGATGATGAAACCGATCCACCCTGGCAATGACTTTGGCCTCCTCTATGCAGACATGATGCTTAGTCTTGTCCATGAAACACGTCGACAATGATATTTTTATGTGAATTACGCCGAACCTCTTTTTACAAATATGATGGATCACAGAAGCCTCAATTCTACAATATGCCTTTGAATTTTGGAAAAAAGGTGATCTGCTGAATCTTTCTCATATATTTTCATTCTACTTTCATATCTGCACAAAGTATGATAATTTTCGTTTTTCATATCGGAAAGAGTTTTCTTTGAAGCCCGCCTACTTTTGAAGCATGAAAATGTATTCCTCAGGAGGTCTCAAATTGCAAAGTTCACCACAATCCATGTGCATGTTCTTAGAAAAAAAATTCACTTAGCATTTCTTCACACTATCGTTCGTATATTTAATAAAAGGCTCCTCAATTAGTTGTAAAAATTATCATAATTCTTCCCTTGTCGTCAAAATAAATAACCCTCACTACCTAGAATCATGCTTATCAAAATTTAGCAATGTTAGTACAAACATTTCACAATGAGGATGATACTTTTGTCCACTTCATTGTTGTAGCAAACTATTTATTCGTCCCATGTTGTAGATGGAATTTACCAAATTTGAGAGAGATCACATGCACAAAGTCTAATACGGAAACCCTTAAAAGTATGAGTTTATGTCTTGATGGTTGCATTAACAATATACATAATTATTGTTATTTTAAATACAAGTTATCATATATTTTAGCTAAAAGATCAAAGGTGTCATGATTGGGCTTAGCCAACAAATCATTTGTGATGGGCAATGGTTCTTCAACAACTAATTACTTCCATTTAGTATTGTTCTCTTGATGCAGATTTTCCATGTCTAATATGCTTAGAGGGATGCATAACACCATATCATCCAATGATGGTTGAGGATCCTTATCATCCTAACTAAGTATATAATCAAAACTATTAACCCAAAAAGCTGAAAAGCCTTATAAAACCTTGAAAGTGTGGTTGTATACTATTTCAAAACACATATGCTAACTTAGGAAAAACAAAGCACTTTACGAGAGATTAGAGAAAGTTGAGATGCAAGAGTAGTTGAAAGAGAGTTTCCCTATAAAAGGAATTTGACACTCACAACTTTGCATAGAACGTATAATGAAAGGCATGAAAATTATAAAAACGTCATTCAATTTTCATTTGACGGGAAAAGGGTATTTGAAATTCCAGGCCTGATTGCAAAGGAATGGAAAATTTAAATTGTTGAATTAATGTTGCATATAAATATTATAAAATTTAACAAACTTACAATTCTGATCTTTAAGTTTGATTTTGGGTCATTAACATGGTGATGCCTCATTTGAACCACTAAGGCACAGGCCAAAAAACAAAAAACTCCAAAATGTTACGATCATTACCATAGTAATGCCAATGACTCTACACACAAGAATTTATTTTTTACTTTAAGAGCATATTGCTTACCCATATCCACAAAAGAATGCAAGGTGGAATGGCATAACATAATCTATGTTATTATAACTTGTAGCATTTTTCCAACCAATAGAACTTTCTACACATTTTAGAAGATCAAATGGAAATAAGTTTTGAAGAATTCAATCAGAAAATATCCAAGATCATTGGCTCACATGATTAATGGTACCCTGTCCTATGAATCTAATATTTCTATGCACTTACAATTAAGGGAGGAAACAATGTCCAAAGAATGTAGACCAGAGGGACCAAGAAATAATGTAATTGATAATCCTTGCTAGGCTCAACAAAAACAACATCACTGCTCCTTAAATCCTTTAGAGTCAATACAAATGTTCTACAACACAAGGTTCATGTTGCTTTCAATCAAGCAATAGTTCTGATCAAGAATGCCACTAGATTCCTTCAATCTCATACAGTGATTAATGCACCAAACATAGGTGAAACAATTGCAATGACTTATATCATTTTACTGATGTTGCCATGAAAAAATCAATGTGATACAATTAAGTCACCTTTAAGCAGAATCTCATTGCAATTTATATACAAAGCTTTCTGTCCTATTATTACTCATTTTGACTAAAATAAATTTAGTGCTCACTGTTAACACTTAGATGATGCAGGATTATCTAGACTTCGATAGCAATTTGATGGTTTGTTCACATGTTGTGACTAAATGAGTGAATTTCATTGATCTGAGTGGTCAAAAGTTAGTGGATCTCTCAATGATGAGTTTTACTTCATTATTGTAATAATTAGAAAATTGTATTATTTTAGACTAAGGGATAAGTTGTTAGCATAGGTGTGTAATAGAGCTTAAGAATAGAGATTTGATTGTTAGATTGATTAAAATAGAGATCGAGTTGTTAGTGAAGTTATGAGAGGATTTGACTCATAAAAGAGAAGAAATGTAATGAAAAAGGATTAGTTGAGATGATTGAGAACTGAGTGAGAGGAGAGAGTTTGAGTGATATATAGGGGTTTGAGATTGAGACAAAGGTCAAATAAATTGATGTAATTGAGCCGAGAGGGCCAAGAATTTGTAACCGCTATTATATTGAATAAATTGATTTAGCGTGCAACTGTGTGTTAATCTTGGTGTGGACTCTCGTTTACCTCTGTGTATCCGCGTTCTGAAACAAAACATGTATTTTCTCTGTTTTCACACTTTAAACGTAAATCTCAGTGTTTATGTGTTTTCTCATAAATTGCGATCATTTAGTGTTAAGGTTTAATCTTGGAATTAAGCGTTAAAACATTGATTAAGCTCTTTATTTAATTTTTCTTTAACACACATGGTTATATTGGAAAAGAGGGTTTTAATCAGCGAAGGTGGTTATCAAGCAAAGGAAAAGTGGTAAGTGGTAATTCAGGGTAGTCACTCAATTCCATTAACAAAGCGACATGTAGCACTTGGGTGGAGAGAGAAAACCGGTTTATCGAGCGGGTAATCTTTATGCAAGTGGCTCACCCAATATTGCTATTATCGTTGGATCACGAGCACTTGGATTAACAGTGGAGGATCAACAGATTGTTCTGTTGATTGGGTTGAATGATGACCATTAGATTTGGAGAGAGGTGATCAAAGTCGTAAAGTGATCACCGAATTGTGTTGTTGATCGGGTTTAACATCAACCATCGGGGTTGATGGAGTGAGATCAACAACGTAGACTAAAGTGCCCGTTTCTAAAAGGAAAGTCAACGTGGGACCGACATTTTTAGAAGACAAGTGGGACCCTCAATGTAAAGTAAGTGACGTACAGAATCCACTTAAAAGCATGTGATTGGTTATAAAGTAACCAATCGTCTATTTTGAAGACTACCACCTTAGTTTCAACAGCCTCATGCGTCATTTTTGGTATATGAGCACAGAGATTGAGTTTGACTGCAATAAACATGCCGCCGAGGAGAGGAGCTAGCATAGGTCGAGGAAGACCTGAAGCAAATGCAGTTCTGCTGGATGAGATCTGAAGTCTGCGTACAAGGATGGATATAATGGAGATTGCTCAGAGGAGAACACTTGGTGAAGGATTTGACAGTGCTGTAGAAGAATCTTCTGAGGAAGAAGAAGAGGAGGAAAATGAAACTACCAAAGTTATTAAGATGTTGGCTAAAGTAGGTGGAAAACCAAAGGTGGAGATTCCTACGTATGAAGAGAGTATCAAAGCAGAAGAGCTGAGGGATTGGATAAGTTCATTGGACAAATATTTTGACTATGAGGAGGTCGATGAAAAAAAAAAGGTGAAATTTGCAGTTACCAGGTTGAAGGGTCATGCAACTATTTGGTGGGATGAACTAAAAACATCCAGAACAAGAAAAGGAAAGTCCAAGATCAAGCATGGGACAAAATGGTGAGTAAAATGAAAACTAAATTTATGCCAAAACATTATCAGTTAAATATTTTCAAATAGTTACATAATTTAAGGCAAAAAGGAATGTCTATTAAAGAATATACAAAAGAGTTTTATAGATTGAGTATTAGAGAAGGACATGTAGAGGATGACATGGAGAAGGTATCTAGATATATCAATGGCTTAAGATATGACATACAGGATGAGATAAGCTTGCTGAGTCTTAAGACCATTGAAGATGCCTATCAAGCAGGTTTGAAGGTAGAAGAGAAGATGTTGTGGAAACAAAATCAAAGGAATAGAGGGAAAATTTTAGTAAGAGGTCAAGGAACTACTAGACTAAGGGTTCAACAACATCAGAACGAACCAGGAAGTTCAAGTAGCAGACCACCACAGAGGGGAGATTTTAATAGAGGAAGATTTTCGCCTAGAGGAAGAGGTTGAGGAAGAGATATTTGGTTTTACACATATTGATAATGGGGACATGGATCATGGGAATGTCCTGATAATAGAACAACAAGTCAGAGGAATGTGAATGTGGCTGAAGGAAAGGAAGAAAAAACTCAAATTATAGAAAAGGTAGAATCCCCTAAAGCAGGAGAATCCTTGTTGTTGAAAATGGAATCGCTTAAGGTAGAGAAAGAGATTGGAGAACCAGCTCAGAGGAAGAGTTTATTCATAACTACATGCAAATCTAAAGGTAAATGTTGTAAAGTGATAATTGACAGTGGAAGCATTGATAACCTTGTTTCTACAGAGATGGTGGACAAGCTAGGATTAGTAAGGACATTACACCCTACTTCTTACAAAGTGTTATGGTTGTAGAAAGGACATCAGATTATTGTGACAAAACAATGCCAAGTAGAGATACAGATTGGTACTTATAAAGATGTGATTTTGTGTGATGTAATGCCAATGGATGTATGCCATGTATTGCTGGGAAGACCTTGGCAATTTGATCGGAAAGCTATTCATGATGGGAGGAAAAATACTTATACTCTGGAGAAGGATGGAAATAAACCTACACTGTTGCCATTTAAGGATGAAGCTGACAAAGGAGCATCTGGAAACAATGTTATGCTGATGAATGGAAAGGAGTTGTTGCAAGAGGTTGGAAATGGTGAAGAAATGCATTTTGCTGTCATAGGGAGACCTAAGGTAATTTTGACTTCCACAAACTTAGATGATTTACCTGAAGAAATCAAAACTCTATTGAGTGATTTTTCTTATATTATTGTGGATGAGTTTCCAAATTCATTGCCACCAATCAAGAGTATTAGTCATCATATTGATCTAATACCAAGGTCAAGTTTTCCAAACAAGGCAACATACAGATTAACTCCTAAAGAGAATGTGGAAGTTGGAAAACAAGTGAAAGAACTAATGGATAAGGAACTAATCAGAGAGAGTCTTTGTCCATGTGATGTACCAATAATACTCAGTCCAAAGAAAGGAGGTGAATGGCGTATTTGTACAGATTCCAGATCCATAAACAAGATCTTTATCAGGTATAGGTTTCCTTTACCACGCATGGATGATTTGATGGATTGTTTGAGTGGGTCAAAGTATTTTACTAAAATAGATATGAAGAGTGGATATCATCAAATAAGAATTAGAGAAGAACATGAATGGAAGACTGCATTTAAAATAAACAATGGGTTGTATGAATGGTTAGCGATGCCTTTTGGACTCACTAATGCACCTAGCACGTTCATGAGATTGATGAATGAAGTCTTGAAGGAATATGCAGGGTAGTTTTTTATTGTTTATCTTGATAATATTCTAGTCTTTAGTAGAAGTAAAGAAGAACATCTAGAGCATATTAAATTGGTTTTAAGAACTCCATAGAAAGAGAAACTACTGATAAATCTGAAGAAATGTAGTTTCATGAAAGAAGAATTAATTTACCTGGGATTTGTAGTTTCTAAAGAAGGGTTGAAAATGGATTCACAGAAAGTCCAAGCATTTTGGAACTGGCCTATTCCAAGGAATATATTTGAGGTAAGAAGTTTTCATGGTCTTGCAAGTTTTTATAGGAAATTTATCAGAGGTTTTAGTCAGATTTGTGCACCAATTCTTGAAACAATCAAGGAGACTAATCATCCATTCAAGTGGACAGAAGCAGCAAAAAGGAATTTTAAGTTGCTGAAGAGGAAAATCACAAAGAAACCAATTTTAGCTTTACGTGATTTTGAAAAAGTATTTCAAGTTGAAACAGATGTTAGTGGAGTTGCAATTGGAGCAGTTTTGAGTCAGGAACAGAGACCAATAGCATACTTCAGTAAGAACTTAAATGAAGCTAAGAAGAAGTATTCTTCTCATGATAAGGAAAATTATGCTATTGTACAAGCCTTAAAGAAATAGAGACATTATTTTCTACCAAAGGAGTTTATATTGTATTCTGACAATCATGCATTGCAGTTCATAAACAACTAGCCAAAATTGAACCAGAAACATGCCAAGTGGGTAGAGTTTCTGCAGAGCTTTACTTTTGTGATAAAACACACAAGTGGTAGGTTGAACAAAGTTGTTGATGCTTTAAGCAAGCTAAATTTCACTGAGCAAGAATTAAAAGTTGGTGTTGTAGGATTTGAAGAAATGGTTGAAATTTATAAAGATGATGCAGATTTCAAAGTATTTATACACCAGTACAAAATCCAATAGTTCATAACAAAAGTCAGTGGTTAGATTATCTTATCCAAGGAGGTTTATTGTTTAAAGCCAACAAGTTGTGCATTCCCAAATGTTATATGAGGGAAAACATAATAAAGGAGAAACACATTGGAGGATTATCTGG
Source organism: Pinus taeda (assembly GCA_000404065.3). Classification (NCBI taxonomy): domain Eukaryota; kingdom Viridiplantae; phylum Streptophyta; class Pinopsida; order Pinales; family Pinaceae; genus Pinus; species Pinus taeda. Next base: position 119,537 of record APFE030390794.1, on the reverse strand, counting down.
TCACTTTTGAAAAGACAAAACCTTTGCTCAAGGAAATGCTTTTTACTATTGGTCAAAGATGTAGACTGATGTTAAGAGATTTGTTGAGAGGTGCAGGATATGTCAGCATGCTAAAGGGAGAAGCCAGAATATAGGATTGTACTAGCCATTGCCAATACCAGATCGACCATGGGATGCAATTAGCATGGATTTTGTTTTGGGGTTACCTAAAAATCAAAGGGGGAATGATTCCATTTATGTTGTGGTAGATAGATTTTTCAAGATGGAACATTTCATTGCATGTAAGAAGACTAGTGATGCAACACATATTGCTAATCTATTTTTTTTTTCAGAAATTGTAAGATTATATGGATTTCCTGTAAGTATTGTGTCTGATAGAGATACAAAGTTTGTAGGGCATTTATGGAGAACTCTTTGGAAGAATATAGGAGCTAACCTTAGTTTCAGTTCAACATACCATCCTCAAATAGATGGACAGATCGAAGTGGTAAACAGGAGCTTGGGGAACATATTGAGAAGTTTAGTATATCAAAATCCTAAGCAGTGGGATTTAGCACTAGCTCAAGCTGAGTTTGCTTATAATGACACTCCAAACCTAAGTACTGGAATGAGTCCATTTCAAATTGTTTTTGGAATGAACCCAAGATGTGTGTATGAGCTCAGAAATTTGGGTAAATAGGAGACAAGAAGTGAAATAGGTGAAGAGTTTGCAGAGCAGATGCAGAGAATACAAGAAGATGTCAAAGGAAGATTGCAGGAAAGCAGTGGAAAATACAAACAGAGAGTAGATATGAAAAGAAGAGAGAAATAATTCCAAGTGGGAGATTTAGTGATGGTGTATTTGAGAAAAGAGGGATTTCCTGCTAAGACTTGCACTAAATTAAAAATGAAAAATACAGGACCATGTAGAATTGTAAGAAAGCTTTCAACTAATTCTTATGAAATTGAATTGCCAAAAGGGATTGGAATATCACCTATCTTCAATGTTGTAGATTTGTATCCATACAAAGAGATAGAGACAGAGCTACAAGAGGAAACTACAGAAGATGAAGTTCAAACTTTGAACTGGGAAGAACAAATGACAAAGACAGTTAAGAAAGAAGTGGAAGCTGTTTTGGAGAAAAGAGGATCCAAAAGAACCAGAGGACATGTTTATTTTCAATATCTAGTCAAATGGAAAGGACAACCAGTGGAGGATGCTAGTTGGTTGACAATAGTAGAGTTGAAAAAGTATGGAGTAAACCCTGAAAGTTTGAGGGATGATTCTTTTTTTCCACGGGAGTCTGATGCAGGAGCATCTGGACTTAGCCAACAATGTGATGGTTTGTTAACATGTTGTGGCTAAATTAGTGAATTTCATTAATTTGAGTGGTCAAAAGTTAGTTTTGGTAGAGACAGTTGGATCTCTCGAAGATGAGCTTTACTTCATTATTGTAATAATTAGAAAATTATATAATTTTAGACTAAGGGATAAGTTGTTAGCATAGGTGTGTAATAGAGCTTAAGAATAGATATTTGATTGTTAGATTGATTAAAATAGAGATTGAGTTGTTAGTGCAGTTAGAATAGGATCTGACTCATAAAAGAGAAGAAATGTAATGAAAAATGATTAGCTGAGATGATTGAGAATTGAGTGAGAGGTGAGAGTTTGAGTGATAGATAGGGGTTTGAGATTGAGACAGAGGTCAAATAAATTGTTGCAATTGAGCCGAGAGGGCCAAGACTCTGTAACCGCTATTATATTGAATAAATTGATTTAGTATGCAACTGTGTGTTAATCCTGGTGTGGACTCTCACTTACCTCTGTGTATTCGCAATCTGAAACGTAAACGACTATTTTCTCTGTTTTCACACTTTAAACGTAAATCTTAGTGTTTATGTGTTTTCTCGTAAATCGCGGTCATTTAGTGTTAAGTGGTAATCTTGGAATTAAGCGTTAAAACATTGATTAAGCTCTTTATTTAAGTTTTATTTTATGCGCGTGATTATATTGGAAAAGCGGGTTTTAATTAGCGAAGGTGGTTATTGGGCGAAGGAAAAGTGGTAAGTGGTAATTCGGGGTAGTCACCCGATTCGATTAACCAAGTGACACGTAGCACTCGGGTGGAGAGAGAAAACCGCTTTATCAGGCGGGTAATCTCTGTGCAAGTGGCTTACTTGATATTGTTATTAGTGTTGGATCGAGCGCTTGGATCAACGGTGGAGAATCAACAAATTGTTTTGTTGATCGGGTTGAATGATGACCATTAGATATGGAGAGAGGAGATCAACAGCATAAAGCGATCACCGAATTATGTTGTTGATTGGGTTTAACATCAACCGTCGGATCTGATGGAGTGAGATCAACGACGTAGAGTGAAGCGCCTGTTTCTAAAGGGAAAGTCAATGTGGGATCGACATTTTTAGAAGAAATGTGGGACCCTCAGTGTAAAGTAATCCACGTATAGAATGCTCTTAAAAGCATATGATTGGTTATAAAGTAACCAATAACCTATTTTGAATACTACCACCTTAGTTTCATCAGCCTCCTGCATCACTAGACCACAATCTGTAAGTATGATGTAGCTTTATAGAACAAACCTTCATGTGGGTAAGTTCTATGCATCCAAGGTAAAGTTGAATTGGGTGAGGTATCTCACTAATAAGATCCTGCAAAATGTACTAGACACGCAAGACCAAAACTAGAACTTTCATTACAAGAGTTTCTTTCCACTGATTACATTTTCTAAATGAGAAAAGCAAGCAAGCATTAAACTACCACACTAGAATCCTTAGTCCACAGGTAATTATGAAGCCCTCTCTTGTTCATTGACCAAGGTGGCACAAGTCGGTATTCATCCAAGTTCAAAAGCTACTACCAAGTCAAGTTGGTCTTCATCCAAGTTCAAAAGCTACTACCAAGTCATGTACGATATCATTATGCAAACTACCAAGATAGTGACAAGGCTAGCGTTGCAACCCCAACTTCCCTCAGTAGGTGCTTCAAACTGTAAAAAAATGTGTAACCTTTCAACATCCTTGCAAGTTAGGGGTACCCCCACTACCACCAAGTTGTACACAATACTACTACGTAACAATGGAAAAGTGAGGTCATCAATGTTGCAAGTGCATCTCACTCCAACTTTAGATAACCAAAGAAGGTGCACTCTCACCACCACAGGAATCGACTACCCCTCAAGCAAATTTGAAAACACAGATGTTCATCACAATGCCTCAATTTATCTCTAGAATACATTAACACTAATTCCCATGCCAACCACCTCAGAGGAGTCAGACTCAAACAAGATTCAATCAAGGCAGACAAAAGACTGAAGGATAAGAAGTGCCGCCCCTAGAGATATGCAATTTTCAATGGCAAAAAATTAGTTTTTCAATGTAAAAGAAAAGGCCTCTTGTGCATCTCTCTCAAATTTAGTAGAGACTACAATGTCGATATGATACGTAAGTTTATGTAGGTTGGCATGACTCATTTTTAATAATGATGTTACAAAATATTTGTAATTCAAGGTTGTGGAAGACAGCTATATATACAATATAAGGAATGATATGCGAAGTGCCAACTGATATGGGAGCTTTAAAATCTTATGAGAATATTTGAAAAGAATTTGGTGGGAAAGAATCATCTACCAACACATAACAACATGGAATTATACCAGAGAACTCATTGTAAAATATGGATTAGAGGACAATTATATAGATTTCAATGCCCATCCGTTAGCACTTCAACCATTATTAATATGAGGTTGCAACACCAGAGACCATAAAAAAATAAAGTATAAAGAATCAACAAATTTAGTCAATATCGAAAATCCTTCTCACAATCATAATGAAGTCAGTGAAGAACCTCTAAAAACTATTTGAATACGTAACACGTTGAATAAAAAATAAAGTATAAAGAATCAACAAATTTAGTCAATATCGAAAATCCTTCTCACAATCATAATGAAGTCAGTGAAGAACCTCTAAAAACTGTTTGAATACTTAACACGTTGAACATGTATAGTTGTTGATTTATTGCGAGAGTTGAACTTCCCAAGATCTATCATTTGGGAGTCTATGAGTTACTGGGGCTTGGGAGTTTATGAGTTATTGGGGAATTCAACTTAAGAGCTATTAATTGATGAGGTCAACCTCATCGAAGAACTACTTTTAAAAAATGTTTAATTATATTATATATAGGTTTATTTTCAAATATGTAAACATTTACGTGAATAAGTGATCGCTGTTGTAATCCTTAATAAAGAGGGTAGGGTACTTCTATAAAGCTTCTTTACAAAATATATGTTTAACCCTATACAGATATAATGTAGATACTTCAAAAAATTTTGGATTGTAATTGTAATGTTTATAAATGGTATATTAATTTTGTTTTCAAAATATTTATTATTTTAAAAAAAACTATTTTAATAAAAAAATACGTTTTCATAATATATTATATTAAAATAATAATATTTTTTAACTAAAAATTATTTATTTATTTAAATTAAATATATAAAAATGAACCACCTAAAATTTTAATTAAAGAAAAAAATATTTTAATCACTCACTCTAATAAAGAAAGAATACTCCGCTACTCTGTTTTTTTAACATCATGAAATTTTAACTAATTTTTATATATACACTTTTTTAATCTTCAATTGAATTCATAAGTAAAGTAAAAGAACAGTAATGGAATTCAAAGAATATTTATTAAGTTATTAAAATTAATTTCAATTTGCTTAAATTATAGATTACAAGGTATAAGAATTATTTTGAACAGATAGTAAATATTTATATTTCCAATTATTTTGAACAGATAGTAAATATTTATATTTCCAATTATAGGTTGAATTATATATTAATTAGATTTATATTAATTTTTATTTTTTTTTGAATCAAAGATGTTTTTTTATTGTATAGAATTTGAGGAAAGATTCGTATTTTTAATAATCTTATCCTATCAACATTTGATATATTAGGAGTTAAAATTCAATCCATGTTATTTTTAGTGGTTAACAATTGTATTAAATCATCATCATCATACTTTAGATGGATTTGGTTATATGAAATTTACTAAGTATCATATATAATAAACATAATACTATGAACACTGACATTTCAATAGTTACTTGAAGAATAAATTGAAGAAATAAAATAACAATGTTCAATAATGAAGAAAGTTAATAGCATAAAAGTAACATTGTTTGTATAAAACTAATAGAGATGTTACAAAATTTTGAACTTTTCATAGAATTTATATGAGAAAGGAGGACGGTGTCAAAGACTATTCAAACCTTTAACTCAAAATATTACGCTAAGGCCATGCATTTCCTCTCTCTTTTTCCCATATTAATATTGTTTTTCTCCAATTTCAAATTTCTTTTGGAATTTATGAATGCTTGGAAAGGACCCAAATTATGAAATAGATAGAAGATGGCCAACATAATAAATACTTATAGAAATTTACGAAATATTAACCAATGAAAACTCTAGAACCTAAAGGTGCAGTTGAGTGATGTGTAAAGTTCCGCAGATATTCTACTAGAATAGTTCATCAAAACATATCTCATAATATTTTTCAATCTTTCAATATATAGAATTATACCTAAAATTGTAGACTCAATATTTGTTACTTTAACATGAAATGACTGAAATATGTTAAAAATTTGAAATGAAGGAGACCATTTATGATACACCATCCATAATATGAACACAATATGTACCCTAGGAAAGCTTGATATGGGATAAACCTAACTAGAAGGTGAAGCCTATGCTTTGTGATTTTTTTGTCAATTATGAAATAAGAGTATTATTTTAATCTTCCATATTGAATGGGAATTCATGGATAGAGAGTACATTGAAGCAACACAAGAAAAAAATGTAACTAAGGAAATAAGAGATCATTGTCAGAAGGTTAACCAACCATGTTATAATTCCATCCTCATGAGTATTGATACAATAATAAGATGGTTGAGATGGTTGTATCCAATCCAACTAATCATTCAATAATTTTCATTTCTACATTCATCCTCTATTACATATACATTCACATATTTATTTAATGTCTAATGTATGATGACTATTACAAGGGCCTGAAAGGCCTTCCAACATCTCTCCCACCATCAAATCCTTGCTTATTCTAAGAAATTGTAGAACAACAACATGGGTCTCTACTAGCATAGAAGTATTCTTATTGTGTGTCAACAACGCATAGTGGTAAGCATAGGTAAATTAGACCAAATAGCCATTACATAGGAAGATACATGTATACAAGTTCTACTATGACTTATTACTCTTTAGCCTCCATCTTTGATCAAGTAATTTCCTTTGTAGTTAGTGAGTCTCTAGTGCTCAATTACTCTGCCTAACAATTGTCCTCTTTAGTATCTTGTTACACAATCATGCCTTTGTATTGGTGGTTCTCTCATTCTGTGCTCATCATACCCCTCCATGGAACCATAAGGTTGAGCCACATGATTTTTTCAACCTACCATTTCTCCAATTTTTGGCTTGTAAGGTTACAACCCAAGAAATTATTCTACCACCCTCATACTAGCCCGATTAATTAGTTCAATTGTTTTTGTGTCATCCTCTTGTCCTTTAATCACATTGTGTTTGTTTCCATATTGTTCCTCTTCCTTAAAGGGTTCGTCAATGATAAATGCCTTCATTAGATCTTTCGTTCCATAATTTTTTTTATTATGTTGCTTTTATACTATCAATCACGACTTCTTTCAGGGCTATGGTGAAGTGGTATTCTAGAATTTAAATTTACATGAAGGATGCCTTATTTTTAAATTAACATGGATATTTCTCTAGATAGATCATAACAATAGATATGATAAAAGTAAATTGAAATTTGTACTATGAAGGTTAAATTTATTTAGATTCCAAATTTGTTAGTTATCTATATGCTATTTATGGATGAAACAAATAAAATGTAGAAAATAGAGAACAACAAAATACATTCAGATGCCATCTACAATGAACACAATGATATGCTCTAGGAAATACCTATCGAAGGAAATACAAATGAAAGGTGAGGTTTCTCTATTCCATTTTTCCTAGAATGGAAATTATGCAAGTATGAACGAGAAGAGAGACTATATGGAGTCACCTAAGAGTTGTATTGAGCTTCGTCTCTAGCATCTCTGACATGATACATCAACCTTGGTGGATATGACATGTTGGCATATGTTCCTTTATAAACACAAACCTTTACAAGATTAACTAAAACAATTTAATGATGCTTCACTTTACAATGAAATATATGGTTCTTGTTGTGGCTTCCATTAAATTTACTATATTGTTTTCAACGAATTTTCAAATACTATGTTTCACTATCGATGTTTTCATTAGTGTTAAGCAATTCTTGGAATATTTTTCTTTATATTTTTAGAATTTTGTTTATTGTGTGAATAAGATGACCATTATAACTAGTTTACATGTTCTATAGCTTTTTGATCATTATAAAATTTTCATTTTATATGTTTAAATATTTCATATATTTTATTTGATATGTCTAATATAACTATGTTTCTAGAGAGTTTATTTTTCCAATATGAATATGGGCATTTATGTTCGCAATATGCCTTACATGCATCTAAATCGGTCATTTAGAAGCTAATTTAGAGACAAGGGTATGGTTTATAAGTTTTTCATGGGAATAATGCATTTTTAGATTTTGGTTTGAGATTTATACAAGTAATAGATACAAGCATAATCTTTAACATTTAAAGAGACATGAAATGTTTGTTCAAGGGATTATACATGTTAGTTGTGACATCCCCAACCAAGTCCTCATAAAGTGGCATTTCTAAATATATTGTAAATATTTCACAACATTTAAAATCAAGAAAAAAAGGGGGCGAGTGAAGGTATAGATATTCCAGAGTTGTAGGAGGTTGTTGCTTGCTTAGGACATCATGGTTTCTTGTGCAAAGGAGAAGCCTCAAATGAAAGATAGCCATTAAAGACTAGCTGGTGTAGGAATTGGAAAACAAAAAGGAGATCTTGAAAGCAAATGCGTTGCAAGAGGAGGTATGTATGCCCATGATTCTTGAGAGGAAACCATATGAAAGAAAGGATTGAAATTTATGAGGGGACTACGTGTTTCATGCTAGGAAGGATGCAATAATAATAGTGGCTGAGAAGAAGACCAAAAATAGGTTCAACATGGAAAGAAGAAGAGAACGGAAGAATTCATAAGAAGAAAAGTGGGAAAAAGATAAAAAAATTATGGATAGGGGAGGTGAGATTCCACACAAGCTTCTCACAGATAGCACTGAAGGGAAGAGAAGAGAAGGGGATTAGCTTTCGATCCTTGAAGGCTATGGCTTGCGTTGTTAGTCTCTAGAGCCCTGTAATAGCTTGGGGTCCTTGGAGGCTATGGGTTGAGATAAAATCCCTGGAGCCCTATAACAGCTTGGGCCCTTGGAGGTTGTGGGTCGAGACATAGCTCTTTGGAGCCCTATAACAACTTGGGTCCTTATAGGCTATGCGTTGGGATGGAATATCTGGAGCCTTGTAATAGCTTGGGTCCCTTGGGGGTTTTTGGTTGATATAATAGAATCTGGGGCCTTGTAACATCTTAGGTAGAGGCCATCCTAAAGCAAAAGCTAAGGAATAGTAGAATAAAGGCCAATGGTGGTCGACCTACTGGAATAGTGGATTTTAGACTCCCAAGAAGGGGGTGAATCATTGTGTGACCAAATGGGGGTGAGGTTGGGCACCTTTGGACTCCTGGTGTCACTCAAGTAAGAATTTTTTAGTTGGTGGGATTCAAGAAGGAAGTCCTATGGAATTCTAGAATCAATGACCTATTGGTGTGCTAGTCCCTAAAGCAAGTAACTCCTTAGACTCTAGAATCTAGCTTAGGGGTTACTGCTGCAAGTAAGTATGATTGCAACTATCTATGGTTTGGGGGAGAGTTCATTCCCTAGACTTAGTTCCCCTACATGCTCCAAGATAAGTAGCCACATATATTTTTTAATGTCTGATGAATCATGTTACTATGTTGTGGATAATGGTTTTGAGCTTAGGGGCTGCATTGTGCTAATGAAATTGGCACATGTGCTACAAACCTGTGGGGTTACACTAATGTGATTGTATATATGTATGTGTATGTTGTAAATATATGGATGTATGAGTGAGAAGGATTAAAATGAAATATGTGTAACAATATCTAATGGTATGCATGAAGTATTTGGCACATAAAAGGCATAACAAACCTCATGGTAATGATGACTGAGCCATAATACAAAATCTAGTCTAGATTCACACATAAGCTTAGCTGTGTGAGAAAAAATGTATAAATCACTCATCAAAAAAATATAGAACTCATTGCAAATCATGATCGAGCCATGAGAGCTTGAATTAACACTTCAAGAATAGTGGGTTCCAAGAACTTTTTTATTAATATAAGATTAAATGGAAGACCCTTTCTATAGTAGGCTCTATACTCTCTTGTGAGTTATTCATGGTTCCGTTACAAGATTTTGTGTTGCATAGAGAGCATAACCTTACCATCAAAGGGAGTTCTTTCCTAGCATCATTTAAGCCACCAAATTTGTTTGAATTTTCTTCATCCTTGCATTTTCGGAAGGATAAAAAACTATCGTTGGCACCTTAAGGAAACTACGTGGCACTTGAGGGCTACACATAAACATGGAGTTGTTTGTAGGCCCAACATAGGGTTTGATATTGTCGGCGTGTGGCAGGTCAGGTAGGAACCTCCCTGAGGTCTTTGTGAATTCCTTAGTAGTTAATCCACACAAGAGCGCCTATGTCTCCTAGGGTGGCATCCCCTTCCCGTGGGATGGGAAGAATCGCAGGCCATGAACTTGGTGGAGAATAAATCACTCAAGATTGAAAGGGATAATGTCATAAATAGCACTAAGCAGCTAAGGGAACTATTGTGAAACTGTGAAGCACATTTGGGGGTTTGTTAAACTCCTGAGAATGAGCCTTAGCAACAAGGCTAGATCATATATGCTTGTGTGATGGAAAAGCTTGTAGCCTGAAAGGCTGCTGAGCTCTTTGTTTAATACACTGAGTGATGCAAAGTTATGAGCCTTCGCTGAGTCATGGCGAGAAGAAGAAGAAAATTATTATTGCAAAATGAAGGAAGGAGGCCACGAAGTTATAAAATATGTTGGAATAACATTATCCCCTGAACGGTCAAAATCCTAGTCGAAGGAGGTTTCTGTTTGGTGGAACTATATTCCCTTCACGCGATTCGTAAAAACGATAGGGTAGAAGTTTGTGGAACCTGAAGCTTGAAATATAATTTAAATTAGAGTTAGGTAAATAGTAATGAAATGGCATCAGGGCCTTGTCAAGAGATGGTGATAGGTACTTCTTCGTTACTGACACCCATTAGATGAGGGAGGGATACTGGGAGGGGCCACCTCGAAAGCCTGAAAGGTCTGAACCTTGAGAATTTTTGGGGATAGTGTTATGAGTATGAGGGTTCCCGTTCATTATGTAAGGCCTAGTGCGGGCCCATTTGCCAATGGATCCTTCACTCTCCATAACCTGAACATGTGGCATCCCATTGTCAAAGGGTAAATGACGTCAGTCTGAGGTCTTGAGAGTCACGTGGCAGGCAGTTTTGCATCTTGGGTGACCATAAGAGCCACTAATGGGTGACACATGGACCTCTTGTAGGTTAACAAGTGGATGTGGAATGTCAAGATGATGTCAGCTGGGTAATGGTTGGACCCCAGAGGTCAAAAACCCCTTGAATATAGATGGAAAAACTTCTAGAAAATCCTACATGCTAGGGACCATCCGTTGACGATATGTGAGTTAATGAATATTTCTCTGTCTATTGGGGCCTTACCCAGAAGAAATCAAATGGAGGTGCTGTGGTTGTGGTTCCACAAGGAAATCGACGTATAGGAGGTGGAGGATTACTTGGCACCTTAGAACACCAAAGCCTCGTAACCATTGAGAAAGAAACATCAGGAGTTTTAGGTGTTGGAATGGATGAAAGTTGTATGGTAGGGCTCACGTTAATATGGTAGACCATCAGTGGGAGAGTTCGTCGCTTTCGTAGAATTACAACACATTGGCTGATAGGTCAGGCTCCGTTCAGAGCTCTAATTCAAAATTTGATACATTCGGAGAGTCCGAAAGACGTGTGTAACAACATTGGTGTAAATGCCATGTAGTAAAAGTAAATAAAGGAAAAATAATAACCACAGATGATGGGACACTTATTCTAAGTTGAATGTTGGGAAAAATCCTAATGATGGGAATCACTTGTGATTGGTTATGGCTAAGGAAATTGGAAAACGTAATGGATGAGGCTTTGGAAAGGAAAAATGGAATTTTGGCACATTTACTTATAAAAATAATGTAAATTAGGAGAAAAATGATGTGAAAGGTCACTGCTGCATGTGAGGAGGAAATTGAAGGAAAATAATGGAAAATGAAGAAAATAGTTGCCTCATCCATAAAAGGGCTTATGAGGATCAGTTGGTAACCTTTTGTCAGTTTAGTGTTGGAGCTCCCTTTTATTCCCTCCCTCTCTCATACTCTTGGAGACTTAGAGTTTTCTTGGAGCACACTTAGAGGGCATGGCATAGTTGTATTTTTGGAGTAAGAAGGCAAAGGAAGAGTAGGGAAGAGAATGAGGGCATCGGGATTAACAACTACATTATATTTTCTTGTAGGTACCGAGTTTCATGTATGTTTCCTTCACTAGTTTTGGCATGCATGGCACATGCATGTGGTTTCTTGGTTGTGATCTATCATTGGCATGGAGGATTGTGTGGATTGGCAGTGGATTGCTTAGAATTTCCATTTCTTGGATAGCCATGGTTATTGTGGGTTTATTTTCATTGTTTGTTTTTGGTTGGTTCTCATGTATCCTTAGCTTGGTTTGAGTTACTAGTTCCTGGAGACTTGGTTGGAAAAATGCTCTAGAGCCATGTAACAAATTGGGTTGAGTTATTAGTCCTGTATCCTTCGTTGGAAAAATACTCTCAAGCCCTTGGTGGGTTCATCTACTTGTCCTGGAGCGTTGGTTGGACAAACGCTTTGGATCCCAATAGAAGTTGAGGTTTTTACTGTGTTTTTCACGGTAAATCGCTCATGTTTGTCTTCAAACTGTTATGTAGGCTTTTTGTCTGTAAACTTGGAACAACAGACTTTACCTGCAAACACACAGAAATCATTAAGAAAAACAAGGTGACAGAGGAGGTCTCCAATGGGTTTATTGAGTTTTTAAAGGATATTGGAAAGAGCTCGGGGCATATTGGGAGGTAAAAAATGGCTTTAATGGCCGCAGAGGCTTATTGGGGCTTCGCTGTGTAAAACAGGCAAACAAAGCAAAAACGGTCATTTTGGCATTTAAATATGAAAAATAGTTTTCCTTTGAAATATGGTGCAGTAGTGAACAGTAACCATTTTTCATTTTATCGAAGGTGGTTTTCATCACACCGCTTATGAGGCATGGGCGATTTAGGGAGGGGGTCACCCGAAATAACCAGAACCTGACACATGGCGATTGGAGGACGGTGGAAAAACTGCTTTTCGGGTGGGTAATGCCTGTATAGAGAGCTAACCCGAAATCGCCGAGGGTCGTTGGATCTGAAGGCTTTAGATCGGATGGTGGTGGGGTGAAGAAGGAGTGCAGATGGATTAATTATGGTGGGAATGGCTTAATTATGGTTTAAACTGAGTTTAACAGAGTTTTATGGTTAAATGGAGGCTTAAGTTAATTCTTCGTTTTGAACTGTAAAACGATTTTACAAAGAAAACCTTTGCAAAACGCAAATGGCAGATTTGAAAGTATAAAAATTGGAGGAGATAACAATATCGGGTTTGGGTCTATTCATATATCGCAATTGCAATATGGTGGGGGAAGGCCCATTGCAAAGGAATACGATAAGGGGCGGACACGACGTAGAATGAAATATGACATATAGCTGTGTCGAGTTCGAGTCTATCGCAATCAGAGATTGGAATGTGCAAAGGGTTATGGTATTAGCTAGAAGATGCGATGGAGGTGGATGCGATGCTACAATAGGTTGTGGTATATATAGTGTCAGGTCTGGGCTTACATATCAAAGTTGGAGATTGCAATACATGGAGGGTTATGCTTTGGTTAGGAATTGTGATGGAAACAGATGTGAAATAGGAATGAAACATGATTTATATTAGCCTCGGGTCCGGGTCCTTTGTGCATCGCATATCGCAATCAGGGGAGAGTGTATTCATATGAAAGACTTGCGATGCAATAATTTTGCGATGCGATATTAAATACATAGTTTTTAAATAAAACTAAAGGGTCTCGGGGTATTTTAATAAAGGAAATAATATATACGGGAAAGGAAAAATTTAAGGGTTTAATACATTAAGTCAATGTTAATATGAAATATGAGTGGAAAAGGGGATACATGTGAAAAGGGGAAATATAGCGGAAAAGGAAAATGCGCTAAGTTATGATGTTTTTCATGTATTATTGGTTTTTCACATATATGTATGAATACTTAGGCTAAATGACTTTTTGTGGGTTTTTGAGTAAAAAGGGATTTTACATGTAAAAAGGGATTTACATGGTAAAAAGGGATTTTCCATGGTAAAATGCGATTTTAACCATAGGAAAAGGGATTTTTATGGAAAATGAATGAATATGAAGTATGAAGGTAGGAAGGGGAAACTAGTCAATGTAGGGATGAATGGGGATGAATGCGAAATCAACTAATTAATCTAGTAGACATTCATTTACCTTGTGTAATTGCCTCATGGACTTAGAAACATATGGTAAAACATGAAAATGTAACTTTTTCCAATGAACTATCAAGCATTCTGCAACCTTCTTCTACTTACCCTTTGCTTATCCTATCATTTTTTCTTCGCTTAATGGGTGCGTTTAAGCTAGCAAACCCTTATTCATTTTCTTTTAAAGCAGAAAACTATCTAGTTCTAACCTTATATCAATCCAAGGGCTCAAATTAAACTGATCAACACCTTATTATTCTCTACCTAACTACTGATCTGCCAAGATTAAACAGTTTGGCCGGATCTTTATTCACTAACTATAACATCAAATTTAAAGCATGAAGCAGTCAAGATTAAACTGTTTGATTGTGATGGGTTGTAGCATTTAGACAAGCTGCACACAACCATTATTTTGTAGAAAAAGTAGTGGCATTTAGACTTGCTCACTTTCAGAGTTTATTTGTTTTATTTTATTTCTAACCTAACATTTTCCTTTTGCCTTAATTTTTTAGAGCATCTACCTAACATTTTCTTTGATATGGACATCATTATCAAGATATTTTCTTTTAGTAACATTTTATTCACTATTATTATGTCCATATCCCAACTTAACATTTTTTCAAATATTCTATCTTATCAAAACCAAAAAATGCTACAACATTGGCTCCATCTGGGGATTGCTTTCTCCTGTAGAATGCAGAGAACTTGCAGATCCATGTGCCTTCTCCTTGGGTTATGGAGTCCTTGCTGTAAGAAAATCACATTGACATCTTGGAAAATAAAAGAAAACCGAAGTATTTACAATGAAAACTATTTCAACTTCTTAGTACTGAATGTAATGTTTGAGAAACCTCCCATTTACAGAATAAGTGGAATATAGCCCCTCAATATTCTGCAGCACAAAAAGGGTGCATATCCAGTAGCATTAACATCAGTAGACTGAGTAGTTTATTGAGCTTATTCTATTTATATAGTTGCACTAGTAGCAGTTTCAATAGTTACAGCATCAGTAGTAGGGGCAGCTAGACCAAGTCCATTACCACTACCAGCAACAGAAGCAACAACAACATTCCTTCCAGTTAGAGAACCAGCTTCCAGCATTTCTTCCAGTTCGAGAACTAGCAGCCAGTGGAGATGAAAGATCTCCACCCCATGTGAACAGAGTCTAAATTCCCAAACCATTTTCTAGTTTAGCAAGATTTTCCGCATATCGTATGCCAGGTTAACATATAAATATTGACCAGTACTTATGCCAGCCGGTGACATATGTGATTGATGAAGCCATTCCTTTCTCTACTTCTGGGTCTCGATCATAAAAGGCAGGGTCTCTATCTCTATCTGCTATTTTTACCCATGTTGTTACCCTTTACTTCAACAATTTCTAAAGGTCCAAATCATATATTGTCAAATTTGCCATGCTTTTTTTTCTCTTCTCTCCTGGCATCCGATCTTAGAACTAGATCACCTTCCTTAAAGTCCCTTTCCCTGGCTCTTTTGTCAAACACGGTCGTCATCTTATTCTGATATTTCATCAATTTGTATCGAACTTCATCTTTGTTCTCATTAAGTTCAATAATTTGATTTATCCTTCTAGAGAAATCATCACGTTCATCTGTTGAATCCTGCAGGAATTTTAAAATAGGGAAGGCCAAATTGGTAGGGAAAATTTCATCTTTCCCATAGACTAATTGAAATGGAGATTTTCCAGTTGATCTCTTTGGAGTAATTCTATTTTCCCATACTGCATAAATCAAATGTGAATCCCAACTCTTCTTATGATCAGCTCGAGTCTTTTTTATTACCTTTACCAGGCTTTTGTTTGATGATTCTGTAAGGCCATTACCTTGAGGGTAGTATGGAGTTGAATGATGTAACATAATCTAATATTTCTGTCAAAAGTTAATCAATTTAACAGTAGAAAAGGTTGTTTCATTATCAGTGACAACCTGAGGTGGGCAACTAAATCTAGATAAGATATTCTCCTCATTAAACTTAATTACTACTCCATCAGTAGCATTTTTGACTAGAATTGTTTCCACCCATTTAGTGAAGTAGTCTGTTGCAGTGAGAATCCATCTATGCTAATTACTTGAACTGGGGTGAATTTCTCCAATAAAATCTAGTCCCCAATGAGAAAAAGATTATGAAACTATTGTTGGAACGAGTGGAAGAGCTGCTAATTTTTCTTTACCAGCAAACATTTGGCATGGAACACAACCTCTGACCTTTTCCCCTACTTGTAAGAAAAATGTGGGCCAGTAAAATCCTCCCCTCAGAATCTTGTATGTTGTTGCTCTCCAAGCATAATTTCCCCCACAAAATCCTGTATGAAACTGATCAATGATTCCTTCAGTTTTTTATTCTATTAAACATAATAACAAAATATTTAGTAGATCTTTCCGGTATAAATTTGCATTTATAATGCAATACTTGACTGATTTCAACTTAAGGGTTTTACACTGGGTTTTTGAGAATGATGCTAGACACTCAAAATGAATCAAAAAATTTACAATATCTTGATACTAGTTTGACAACAAATATTTTTCATCAATGTGTATAGGATTGATCTACACTGAAGGTAGAGGTTCTTGTGGATTCTCACCTCTAGGATGAAGAGAAGGTTCTTGTGGATTCTCCCCTTCTGTAAGGAGAGAAGGTTCTTGTGTATTCTTCCCTTGAGGATGAACGGAAGGTTCTTGTATATTCTTCCCTTGTCTTTCTAGAACATAATTGATTCCAAGTACTTTGTAGTTGGATTCAGCTAGAAGATTGGCTAATCCTTGACCTTTTACTAGCTTGGTAGTCTTGATAGTTAGATCAAACTCCATAATTTGAGTGATCCATCTACCTCTTTTCCCATCAATATCTAGTTGGGTTAGAACAATTTTCACAGCACTATTAGGAACATAAGCAGTAATAGGTGAATGTAAGTCATACATCCTGAATGACTTCAGGGCTTGAATGAGCGCATAGGTTTGATTCTCAATGATGTCATACTTAAGCTCAACATCTCTCATAACCTTGTTGAAAAAGGCTATGGGTTGGTCATGGGAATCTTCATTTTTCTGTAATAAAACAACAACAAGGGTTGTTTAGAGGCAAAAGAGAAAATACTAAATGGCTTAGTATAATCAGGGTTGGCTAAGGTGGGAGCTTCAGAGATTTCCCTTTTTGTTTGCTCAAATGCATGCTTAGAAGAGGGAGTCCATTTGAGTTCATGGTCCTTTCGGAGCATGTTAGTTATGTCTTTTACAATCTCTACATAATTTCAAATAAACCTCCTTAAAAAATTAATCTTGCCTAGAAAAGCTTGAATCTCCTTCTTGTTTCTAGGCAAGGTCAATGATTCAATGGCAGATACTCGTTTGGGATCAATTACTACCCCCTCTTTTGAAATAATATGGCCCAACATTTTTCCTTCTTTGACAGCAAACAAAGACTTCTTAGGGTTCAATGATATTCTAAATTTTCTACAACTGTCAAAAACCTTCATCAAGTGCTTCAAATGTTTCTGATCAGATTTAGAAAAAACAGTTATGTCATCAAGATAAATAACCACAAATTTATTTACCTGACCCATAAAAGTGATGTCCATATCTCTCTGAAACGTTGCTCCAACATTGGTCAAGCCAAATGGCATCGTAGCGTACATGAATGTACCCCAAGGTGTAGTAAAAGTTGTCTTCTCTTTGTCTGCTGTATCAACGTTCACCTGATTATAACCTGAAAAACCATCAAGCATAGAAAGTGTTTGTGCACCTGAAACCATTTGCAATAATTAATCCATTTTGGGTAAAGAATAATTATCTTTTAATGATGATTTGTTCAAATTTCTAAAATCCACACAGAGTCTTATTTCTCCATTTTTCTTTCTAACAAAACTAGATTTGCAACCCAATCTGGGCATCTAACATTTTTTTAATCTCTCTTTCTACTATTGGTAGAAGAGCTGGATTTATCCTTCTAAGCTTCTATTGATACAATTTTTCTTCTGGCTTCAGAGGAATCTTGTGCTGTATTAATGATGTATCATAGGTCTTTAAATCAGTGTAAGACCAGGCATAAACATCTTTATAATTTTGCAGCAACTTAAAATAATGAGCTTTGATTTTTGGGTCTAGAGATGTGCATAATTTGATGTTTTTAATATCTTCATAAGTTCCAACATTAATCCCTTCCACGTCATCTTTTGAAGAAATGGACTACAGGTTTTGGAAAACATCATTTTGATCTAATAATTTTTCTAAAGGAATGAGTCCCTTTGGAATAAAATTATTAGATAATTGAATCATGTTGTGATTAGCAATCTGGGCTTTAAAATCTGAAGTATCATTTCCTTCTGCGTTTTCATTTCTTTCAGTTCTATCATCATCAATTTGCAGAAATAAAAAATCATCTATTACTTGCAGAAATGATTTCAACTATTCATCACCTTCGAATATTTGCCAATGTTTTAGATTATCTGGGGTAGATGACCTATATTTGACTTGTATCTGATAGAGTACATCAGTATGATCAGGAATTTTAAAAGAACTAGCAGAGACAGCTAAGGCATCTGCATGAATATTCTGATCTCTAAGAATATGAGTCAAATTAAAAGCATCAAAGAAGTTTTCAACTGAATCCCATACTTCATTTCAGTAGGACCTAAGTCTAGGATACTTGGTCTAGTAAGCATTCTTTACTTGCCTAACAATAAGCTCTGAATCGGTAAACACACTTAATTTATGAACTTTCAAGCTTTTGGCCAATTGCAATCCTAAAAGGAAAACTTTGTATTCAACAACATTATTGGTAACTTCGAAGTCTAATTTACATGAATGGGTTATATTTTCCTTTTCAGGTGAAATTAAAACTACTCCAGCTCCTGCCCCATCTTTCGTGCAAGAGCCATCAAAGAACAATTTCCAAATATCGGTTTGGTTTGGTTCAGAACTTTCAACTACTTCTTCAATTTTGACTTGAGTTTTCTGTTGTTTTGAAGTGAGTTGAAAATAACCAAAGTCTTGATCTATTTCATAAATTGGATGGTTCCTTGGCTGGTCAGTTTTACAAACAGTATGTATAAATCTTACCTCTCTATATAATCTTAACTGCTCTCCTCCATAAATAAGAATAATAGCATATGACATGTCCATCTATAGAGTTCCCCCTAGTTTGGAACAACAAGACCTAGAAAGGACCATTCCAAACTTGGGAGGGATATCTATAACAACAACATCAAGCACTACTCTTTTCATTGGAATTTGGGCAAGGGTAACCACTAAATCCTTGATCAATCCTAAATAGGGCACTCTTTTAGAATCAAAGGTGTACAGGTCAAGGTAGGATTTAGTGATGTCGAGCTTCAAATGGTCCATGGTGGATTTTTGCATAAGGTTGTGTGATGCTCCTGAATCGAGCATACAATTGTATAACATGGAGTCATTTTTTTAAGAGTTACATAGAAAGGAGGCACTATCTCATCTATCTGTCTGAACTAGGGCCAAAAACTACTTCTGGTTTTTCATCTTGCAGACTTATTACATCACCTTCAGCATCAACCGAGGTATTTTGTATCCATTTTGAGACATGTCTTTTGTAACCAGGGTTTTTGGAAAGTTCTGACAGTGGAATTTGGATCTTAACCCTATCTATTCTTTTTCAACATTAAATGCAATCAAAATGTTTTTACCAGTTTGCATAGTATCAATTGACTGATCTAAGGGCTAAATAAGAGTTTTTTGAGGTTCCGCAGTTTTGGTATGTGGTTCAATGATTGAAGTTTCCTTTGGATGTCTCCCAGGACTAGGCCTAGGCCTAAGATCATACCTCTTTTTTAATTCTACAATTAAAAATTTAGAAAAATCATGATATTTAGAGACTTGTGAAGCTTCTTGATCTTCTTGAACCCGATTCTGTTGTGAGAGAGGAATGATGGGTGTTTGATTGGAGGAAGAATCCATACTATTAATATTTTCAGTAATTGTCATAGTATTATCATCAGGTTGTTGGTCATCTATCAATAGAGGAGTAGGAACCTGTTGATCATTGGTAGGTCTCTGAAGAATTTGTAGTGGTTGGTTTCTTTTATACTGACCTTGATTTTGGTTTTAGGGCCTAGTAACTACTTGTTGTATGGTCCTAGGTTGGGTCTCAATCTTTGAAATCCTATTAGATAGGTTTCTAAGAAGAGATTTTATTTCACCTATTTTTGTGTCTTCTAATTTATTGTTAGAGGAACTAGAGGCTTCTTGAACAATTTTGAGTTTTCTTTGGGCCTTTTCTTCCTTAAGTTTTAGAGAAGTTGAGGATGCCCTATTTGCTTCTACTTATATAGCATTTGTTTTCATATCTTCAAGAGTTCTTGAAGTTATCTCTCATAACATAACAACAAAGTCATCATTGAAAGCTTTGGAAAATCTAGACTTAGCTGTTGCTACGGGAGGCTTACAATCAACAGACATTTTGTGATAGAGTTTGTTGAATCTTTTGATAAAATATACTACTAGTTCACTGAAGTTCCTTTTAAGCTCTTCAAATTCTATGAGGAAGTAAAGAGGATCCTTTTTAACACCCCATTTATTTTTAAATATGGTAGTAAGCTCTTCCCAATTTCTAATGGAAGTTTTTGGTAACTGCCTAAACCAAATCCTCACATTTCCTTCAAGTGACTGTACAAACAATCTCATATAAACATTTTCTTGTTCAATATTCATGTTGTTTGCAAAGTCAAGGAAAGCTTGAAGATGGTCCTTAGCCGAGGGACCAGTTTCTCCATTGTACTTGGGAAGATATTTTAAGTATCCAGGGGGGAATGAATCAAGGTTATTAAGTAAGACTAAGGCAACATATCTAGCCTATACAATAGGTTAGAAAGCGATGAAAGCAAGTTGTGTATGAGGTGCTTGAGGTATATGAGGTTGTTGAGGTGTATGAGGTTGTCCAGGTGAAGTATGTGGTGTTTGTGTGGATGTAGAGGATGAAGAAGAACTAGAGGAAGAAGATGGTGATTCAGGGGTTGATGGACTAGTTGGAGGTGAAGGAGGAGATGGAGGAGATCTCCTGAAAGACTTCAAATGAGTCCTAACAACTAACTTTGGGACCTTTAAAGGAATACCTTCTTTTGTTTCAAAGAGAGGATTGGAATATATAGAAAATGTTTTCTCAGATTGTTTGGAAGAAGAAGCTTCAGGTCAGTCCAAAATGGAAGGAAAATGATAGGTGGTAGGGGATATAAAATCTGTGGGTTTATATTTTGGTAGATTGACACCCAAATCAGATTCAGTTTTAGGTGACCCTGATGGTAGTGTTCGTATTGGATGAGATTCTAATGAATGGATAAGGTAGGCTGAATTAAAATCAACTCATTTATCTAGAAGTTCAGCAACCCTAGGTGATAAATGGGAGTAATCATGATCAGTTGGGATATTAATATAGGGGTCAAATGGTTCTAATTCTTCAGACTGCAGGACTGAAGAGGAAGAAGAAGGTGGTTGGTATGCCCTTTTAGAACTGGCTTTTCTCAGAGGCCTTTCAGGATCTGATAGAGGTTTAACTATGTCAGCTTCTGAACAAGATCTGGTATGTTTATAAGGTGCCAGCTTGGGAGTGTGGACTCACCTAGGTGAATGATTTTAACCTTTCTAAAACTTTAATCACCTTTAAAGGAAAGAATGAATGAATATCATTGTCCCAAGGGAAAATTAAATGAAATTTGAATCCTTGGAAACAACGCCAGTCTAAGGTTGGCGACTTTGAGATAGTAGTAGGTCAGCTACCAATGCAAGAGCATCTAAAATAATTGTTTTGGGGTTTTTGGTTTAAATTTTTGGAAGAAAAATGAATGAAGACAGATGCATAATTAAAGTAATTAATCCTTTGGGTTATATTAATACTTCAGCAAAGGGCTTATATAAATCATTACATAGTGATATAGATCAAAAATAGTGATGAGTAGAAGACAACAAAAAATATGATTATCACAGTTTCCAGACTGTAAAACAGAACAATCATAAGTTGGAAAACCTTCTAAACTACGTTCCAAAGGTTCAAGGCAGTATACTTAATGCTTACACAAGATGTTGATTATTTATTGATTAGAGGGGATTAGCTACACAAACAGTTGCATTAATCCAATCTCTTAATAGATGATCACTTCAGGAGCTTATAGGAATCAATTGAAACACAAATTGTTCCTACGTAGATATCTTTGTAAGTCATAAGCATATGAAGAAAAACATAATGATTGAAAACTTGAAAAACTTACAGGATAACACAAACTGTACAAAACTAGATTCAGAATCCTCTGCTTAGTATTAAGGTTCTGTTGTGGCCACAACCACCACCCTATTAAAACTTGCCTTGATAGAAGTTTTGAATGGGCCACCCTATTAGTTGATCTTGCACCCCTCTGAATGGTCTATCCTATCCCAAGGATTTTAGCTCTTTGCCAAGCCAAATATTTAATTTCTAAATGGTCAAGGCCCCCTTTGATAAATCTCTGCTGCATAGTTCATTCTTGACCCAGCTTAGCCCTTCATTCATTCCCTTCATCAGACTTTTCAATCTTCATATGCATTCATGCTCTTTTTATGCCTGCATGCATAATCAACCCCACCCTCACTACACTCGTTTGTGCACTTAATACACAAAACATTCTATCGCCCCTTTATTTTCATTATAACCCTTTATAATGAAAATCCTTCGCAAAGCATGCATAAATCCCTTTTGGGGGCCTATCGCAACTAACATAATGCATTCATGGCTGCCAGACCTGACGACATTGTTAACCACATTTTATACATCATCGCGTCTGAAAGCCCATCGCATATCGCAAGCAACCTGGGTATGAGGCCTTTACATAAAGCACTTTGTTGTCTTTCGGACCCAATGGAGTTATTAATCAGAATATATGTGCTATCAGGTTTGGTTCCCAATCACTCATTGCATATTGGCAGAGTGCAGGGTCATACAGTTAGAGGGGAGGCAGAAGCCGGACCCGCCGATGCTTATAAAACCAGGCATATTTATTTTCAAGTCTGCCCCAACGGCCATACGCGGATTTTTCCCATTATCCATGTGTTGTGCGATAAAGAATTAATGTCGGGGTTTTCCAAAGGGAAGGGTAACATTGTGGATCTGAAGGGATTTATGAACCTTAACACATATGTGTTTCAAGTCCGGGATCCATCGCTTATCGCTATCGGTGGGATTCATAATATCTATATATATATATATATATAAATATATATAATATATTATATATATATATATATATATATTATATAGCACACCATAACCTCTCGGACCCTCCGATGATTACAAAGCCAAGCATATAATTTCTCAAGTCTGCAATTTGATTTCGGCTATGTTTTGTGACAATTTTTAGTGTAAACCAAGTTTGGCTTGTGAGGCTTAATTTATGCATAAAGCTAAAAACCAGGGGCCGATTCTCTCGCGATTGTCATTCTTTATGTTATAAATTTTTCATGGATGCAAAATTTGTGCTTTTTGAGCATTTTGTAGCATATTTATATATGTGTAATTGATGTTGGCCGTCTATATAGGTGAGGACCGAGAGAAGGTAAGCGAAACCTCAAGATGGATGCATAAGCTTCAAGTTTGACTCCAAACAAAATATATATGCGCCGATCCGAAGAGCTTGCCCCCACGGATATGTGTATTTGAAGATCGGGTTCTATGACGTGGTGGTCATATGTCCAGGTGTTGCTCATGTATTCCCAAAAGACAAAACCGCTCCACATTGCATCATGAAGAGATGAAAAATAGTCATCCTCTCTAATCAATAACCATTCAGTGCCTAAGAAATGAAGTGCCCTAATGACAAGAAATGTCCTTTACGTGTCAGCAGTGACACTGACTGTTTTCACCTGTTTCTTCTGATCAGCATAATGAAGGAAGGAAAGGGAAGGTGAAGAGGTAGGGAAGACCCATAGCGAGAGGCTTTTAGCTTAAATATTACCTCTGAAGAAGAGAAGGGGCTTTCTTGGCTTGGAGAAGAAAAATTTTGATTTATTGTGAATAAAGGGGACTGTTTGGTTCAAGGAGGAGCCGTAGTTTTCAGACTCATTATATTGTTTTGGATTAGAGTGTTGTTACTGGCATGAATGTAAATGTGATTTTTGTTTATGCATATTGATGACTTACAGTTCACCATTAGTCTTGTTAAATTGAATGTGATTCAGTTTCATGGTTAGCTTGTGAATGGTCTCTGATTTGAAACTAAGTTAAACATCAATTACAGGTTTTAATTCCATAGAAGAATGTGGATTCCTATATGAGTGATCGAATTGCAATTTGGCTTTAATACAATCTTGTCCAGCTGTGAATTCAGTGATTGATTCATCTAGACTTGAATTTATTAATGATGTTTAACCTTCTTTATCATGCTCCTGTAGAACATATATGTGATGTTTAAACCTTTGTATTATGCTCTTGTAGGATAGATTAGGATAACTAGGACTAGATTAGAGTAGTTAGAAGTAGTATAGATAGGATTTAATACATAGAGGTTAGTTGTTTTATCTTTGTTGATCTAATTGAAGTCTTCCTCCCGGAAGCAACCTTTCGACATGTCCAAACAATTTACGGGGCCCGTTTAAACCCGTCGGAGCTAGCTGTCCCAAACGAAAGTAGGTCTAATTGGGGCTTGCGATAGGGTTAGTTCCCCTTGTTGGGAATGTGCACATTCTCCAGGTCAAAAAATTGGCACTAGGAGGGCCTGAGCTGCCCTCTCCAGCTTTTCAATATTTCATCTATAAGTGCCATGCATGGATTCAAAAGGATTAATGTATGGATCGTAAAGGTCAGAGAGATCCTGCCACACATTTGAAAGAGCCTCATATTGAAGAAATAGAGACCCCTCTAAGTCTTGTTTCTAGGTCACCCAAGGAAGAGAGACTGTGGGAATATACTATCACTCAGGAACAACTTGTCAGAGCACTTACTCGAGCTTACTCCTATTCCATCTCTCAGCTTCCAATCTTTCACTCCTTACCTTCAAAAACTAAGAGAAAGCAAAGGATATTTACCTTGAGTGAAGATACATTAGTAGTGTTGGAAATAATACTGAGAGGGGGGGTGAATCAGTATTATCAAGTCAAATAATCCTTTTCAAAAACCGAATTGTATACACTACTTCAGTTAATTAAACCCGCGTATATACGCAACTATTCATAGGTAAACCAGCGTACACAGAGCAAACTTTTAATTTACTTAGAATTTCAGATGATGTTTGTTAATCTGAGATGCAACATCAAATAACCAGTAACCAGAGATAGTAAAATAGAGCAGAAGGACAATCACACACAAGAACACCCGATATAAGGTGGAAACCCAATGTGGGTGAAAACCACCTGCTGCAATTCGTCTCTATCTTTCTTTAAATTAGAAACTTATGTTTACAATGTATTGGTGCAGTCCTTTACCAGTACGGAGGCTGCAACCTGCAGAGAGCTACAACTCTCTCTCGTTTTCCAGCTCTCCTGGAAGGGAGCTACAACCCCCTTAGCTCTTGTACTAGCCAAGATACTAGTACGTAGGTGCTGGCCTACAGAAGGCTACAACCTTCTCTTTCTTCCAGGGACCACGTTTCATCGATTTTCAGACTGGATCCATGAACATCAAACGATCATCAATAAATTCTTCATCAACCAAACTCCTTTTCACCAACTAGATCTGAAGTCAAGTAGATACTTCTCTACGAACTGTACCCAAACACAGTACCAGAAACCACACAACAGAACCCAGAACACAGCAACAATAAGCAGAAACAGCTAGATCACAACTTAGTGCATATACGCAATTTCACAATCTGCAACTTGCGTACATACGCATCTACGTATGGAACAACCTGCGTATACGCGCCTTTACGTCCCCTAAACTGCGTGTATACGCGCCTTCGCTTTACTGAACCTGCGTATAGATCTATAACACACTCTTCCAGATATTCAATCACTAATTAACCCAGATTATCAGACTTATAGATCAGATAAGTGCCACATCAAGCAGATCAAAATCATACAGAGATACTATCATTTAGGCTTAGAGATTATGACCCATGAATAGACCTTATCCTTCCTTTTGCACTAAGGTTCCTCCGTCCTTCAGATCCAGATCTGCGTCACCATCCAATATACCAGTTTTAGCACTTTTTCAGATCTTCAATAATAATCCAGATGATGATTTGTCACAAGATCTCCTTCCTCTTTTATAGTCCTAGGCTTTCCCCAATACCATGGTCCAAAACCATAACATTTCAATACCATGAACCCAAAATTAGGGATCGACACAATTGACGAGACGCCATGGTCCAAAACCTAGATTCAAGTTCCAAGATCTAACTGCCATGGACCAAAAGAATGATCACCAACATATACGCGCTTTTGTAATGAATAACCTGCGTGTATATGCGCCTTCGTCTAGATGAACCTGCGTATATGTCTTTTTCTACTTTTTGAGTGCCTGAACTGAGATCTGTTACCAAAGAAGGTTGCCATCAAGGACAATACCTGTGCCATAGCTCCAAACCTGTGCCATAATGCCAGCAAGTAGCCACTTCTCTCGAAGACATTGTGCTAGAATCCTTGCAAAGTATCAACACCCCTTCAGAAGAAATTCCTAAGGATTCCTCTTCTAAAGGTAACTCCTCACTTGATTTTGAGAATCCTAGCGGAGAAGCCTCCGACCAAAACTTCCCTACCCATAATGTGGCCAACGTTCCCCCTCCAGGTGGGAATCAGCCTCCACCTCCTCCTCAGGGTGGGAACCAACCTCCACCTCCTCCTTCGGGTGGGAATCAACCCCCACCTCTTCTTGGAGCACTCCCTCCCTAGCTTGCATAGGATGTTGTAGCGGTACCGAGGTAGTAGCATCCCTTACCCAAAAATACCAAAAGAGTGTTACCTAATTTCGATCCTGAGTGGGGAGATACTACTGATAACCATATTCACTCTTTCTTCCTAGCCTTACGTAGGTTGGGGGTTGCCGATGAAGATGTGGTGTGCTGCTTATTCTCTGTTACTTTTATTGGTGCAACCTCCACATGGTATTTCAGTTTGAGAATAGGGTCTATTACCTCTTGGGATGATTTTTAGCAAGCCTTTTGGACAAGTTTGGTGATGACAAAACACCTGTGGTCTTAGTTTTAGAATTATCCCGTCTGAAAATGCAACGCAAGGAGAAAGTTAAGGATTTTAACATCTGATTAAACACCTTGTTTAACAAAATCCCAGTCACCGCTAGACCTACTGAAGAGGTGCTAATGGAATTCTATATCTCTGTTGTCCCTGTCCCTACAGCAATGTGGTTTAAAAGGAGTAATGTACAAACCTTACAAGGTGCTATCGATGAAGCGGTGAAAGTTGAAAATGAAATGATCAGCCTCATAGCATGCCACCCTACAACTGGAGAAAAGAAAGCCTCTCAGACATCCAAGAAGAATAATGGAAATGATAACAAAGGGGATGAAACTAAAGACAAGGACACCACGGATGTGGAAGGGTTGCATCGGATCATTAAGAAACTTACCAACACAGTCATTGATATGAGAAGGAATCATGGAGAGAGTACTAGTGGTAAGGGAGGAGATTATAATAACATAAAACCTTCCAAACCTTTCTACTGGAAGAAAATAGAAGGTGGTCATGGTCAGCTTGCATTGCCTGCTCCACCTAATGAAGGGGATTTAAACATAGAAGAATTGGCTCTGATTGGATCGCTCCTCAACAAAGAAGAACCTATACTAGAGCGCGAACAAAAACAAAGAGACGAGGAGGAATACCAAGTAGAAGATCCATGAGATGAGGAAACCCAAATTAATGTGCTGTGGGATTTCCATAATGATGAGAATGAAGATGAGGGAGATGACACTGCAGAAATCAATGCTAATGAAATTGACACACGCATTGGAGGGCCGCTTCCAGGTGCGACAAAGAACTAGACCAAACAAAGCAAGATGTTCGCCCTGTGAAAGCATCTTCTCCCAGAATTCCTGTTGAGAAGAGTGGGCCTGGCGGTCAATCCAAGAATACCCCTGTTGCAAGTCACCCAGAGAAAGAAAATGCGTCTCCCACTGCAACGAAGGCTACTCAACATGGTAAACCCCCACTTAAAAATGGAAAAACAGGTATGTTTACCCTACACTATCCTATCTATAACATTGATTATAATATTTTGGATGATCTCAAGAAGTCTAGGGCCAATATCACATATTTTGACTTGCTAAAATTGACACAGCGAAGAGATTTGTTGCTGAAATCTATGAATGAGCGGAACTGCAAAACCCCCACCACCTCTAGCAACCAAACCAAGAAGCCAATGTCCAAACCTGTTAGTAACACTAGTGCAACCCAAATACCCTCAGCTGTGGAGGCCACGTTGTCTAAAATGAATCAAAAACCCCAAGATGTCAGCGCAACCATGATAGGGAGGAAATTGAGATCTATGACCCCACTGTTCCTCATTATGTTTGAAATTTTCAACATTAACATCCACAATTGCTTGGTAGATTCCAGCGCCTCATCCACTCTCATGCCTTATGCTGTGGCTAAACGAATTCAGGCCATACTTGAAAAAACTGGAACTCGAATAATGCAATTAGATAGAACAAATGTGACAGTAATTGGAGAATTGAAGGATGTGTTGATTCGGATGGCTTCTAAACCACAATACACACAGGTCATTGATATAGTGGTAGTCGATATACCTGAGGCCTATGGAATGCTGCTTAGCAGGGACTAGTCAACAAAATTGGACAGATGCTTCTCGACTGATTGGTCCCATCTCTTGTTGCCTCAGAAGGGAAAGGGTGATATGCTGAGAGTTGATAGGGAGAGATACATGAATAATGTGGTAATGGAACTAAATGGTCCCAATGAACCTGTAATGTTTACCAACTCCATCCTTGGGAACTATAGTTTCAATGTTTATAATATAGAAACTTGTTTTGGAGAGTTTCATGCAGAAACCGTTGAAGAAACTTTGACACACACAGTTGGAAATTCCCTCCTATAATCCAACTGATGAGCTATCCTGTATTATAGTAGATGATAGGACCAATTTCTTACATAACAGTTCAATTGATGTAATATTATGGACACTCTATTTTGACGGCTCTAACTGCTTGGAAGGTGCAAGTGTTGGAAGTATTCTCATTGACCTGCAAGGGAACCAACATCTAATGGCCAACTGGTTAGAGTTCACATGCACCAACAACACAACGGAATATGAGGGCCTACTGCAAGGCCTGAAGAAAGCCATCGGTATGAATGTGAAAAATCTTAAGGTTTTTGGTGACTCACAGATAATCGTAGATCAGGTAAGGAAAAGGATACATTGCAATTCTCCACACCTGGTGAGGTACCTGCATGAGGGATGGGATTTAATTGACAATTTTGATTCCTTTAATATTACATACATACCTCTAGGCCAAAGCCAAGATGTTGATCTAATGGCTAATATGGCTGCTAAACTTTTGCTTGATTTTAGATTGAAGAAAAATAAATGTTCTGTTGAATTGATTTTCAAACCATCCATGCCTAATAACATCTTGAATTGGCATGTTTTCGAAGATGATGAGAAAATCCTTGAGTTCCTACACTGTGAGAAGACATTCAAGAGTATAGTCATTGACGAAAGGGAGCATGACAAGCTTATGAATGAAAGGGAAGATGAGGAAAATAATCAGCCCAATGTGATTCCAAAATCAGTGGTTAGGATGGAGCACTTGTATGACTTGCATGATAAATTAAAGAAACCTATTAACTTCAAAACACATAGATCATCCATGAAGTATGAAATGGTCAACCTTGAGACCGAAGAAGACCAAAAAAATGTCAATCCGGGCCTGGGGTGCTCTCTATAAGAAAATGTTGCATTTGTCAAACTATTTAAAGAATACAAGGATGTCCTTGCATGGACATATGAAGACCTAAAGACCTTTGATACCAATATTATGCAACATGTGATCCCTTTGGAAAAGGAGGCCAAGCCCTACCGACAAAAGCTATGTAATATGCATCCAAGCCTAGAACATTGGTGAAGAAAGAACTGAACAAGATGCTAGGTGCTAAAATAATATTTCTAGTCAGACACACCCACTGGGTAGCCAATATCTTGCTAGTTAGAAAGAAAAATGGAGACATTAGGCTGTGTATTGATTTCACAAACCTGAACAGAGCGTATCAAAAGGACAACTATCTCGTCCCTTCTATGGAACACATCCTTCAGTGTGTTTCTAGGTGTTAAATGTTGTCCCTATTAGATGGGTTTTTAGGATATAATCAGGTACTGGTATCGCATGGGGATCAGCTTAAGACAACCTTCAACACCGAATGGGGCACTTACGCATACTGAAAAATGCCTTTTGGGCTCATTAACGCAGGTGCCACATTCCAAAGAGCTATGGACATAGCCTTCCAAGGGTTGATGAACAGATTGGTAGTGGTGTACATGGATGACATCGCTATGTATTCATATCACATGATGGATCACCTTTATCACGTGAGGCAGATTTTCGAAAGATGTCGAAGGTATGGAATTTATTTGAATCCCAAGAAGAGCATCTTTGCAGCCATAGAGGGGAAACTACTGGGTCATATCCTTTCTAAAGACGGGATTGTGATTGATCCTGAAAGAATATAGACCATCATGAGAATAAAACCCCATGCTAACAAAAAAGACATGAAATGTTTCTTCGGGAGGATTAATTTCATTAGAAATTTCGTCTCAGGCTTTGCGTAAATAATACGCCCCTTGCAACTGATGATGAAGAAAGATGTTGTGTATAAATGGAGCAATGAAGCCAAGGAAGTGTTTTGGCGAATCAAGGAAGCCATTGCTGAAGCTCTTGCACTGGTCAGCCCTGATTTTGGCAAAGGATTCTTCTTATACACCTTTGCTACTGACCTTTCATATGCCGCGATTCTCACTCAAAAAAATGATGACGGCAATGAAGTCCCCATTTCCTACATGAGTTCAAATCTCCAAGGAGCGGAACTGAATTACCCAGATGTGGAGAAACAGAGTTACACCATTTTCAAGGCCATTAAACATTTCCTCCCTTACTTATTAAAGGCCAAGACCAAAGTCATCGTGCCCCATCCCGCTGTAAGAGCCCTCTTCGTGCATAAATAAATGGGTGAACAAAGAGGGAACTGGATAACCGCCCTTCAAGAGTTCGACCTAGAGATAAAGCCAACACTGATAGTTCGAGGGTAGGGACTTTGTAGGTTAGCGATAGAAGCCTTAGCGGACCAAAAGGAGGCATCTAAAAAATCAGAAACGTTGAGCTTGCAAGATGCAGAAAGGGAACTCAGGGAGGAGCTCTTTTGGAGTAACGAAATGTTGATGTATGAGAGACAAGCATCAGAAACCTTTTTGGACCCCGAGTCGTGGTACCACGACATACACTTCTATCTAGTGCGGGGTTCGTGTCCCGAACACATGGATGCATCTCAGAGGAGAGCTCTTGGATTAAAATCCAATCTGTTTTATTTGGCTGACAACATCTTGTACAGAAAAAATCACGATGGAATTTGGCTGAGGTGTCTAGAGAAAGATGATGCTAACCATGTATTGAAAGAAATGCACGACGGCCCAAAAAGAGGTCATTATGGTAGAGAGACCATTGCCCACAAAATATTGAGAGCCAGATATTATTTGCTCACAGTGTTTAGAGACTCGAATGCCTATGCTTGCAAATGCAAGGCATGCCAAACTGTCACAGGACAAGAAAGAATGCCCGTTGTTCCCCTCAGGCCTATCATGATTTACCGACCGTTACAACAATGGGGCCTAGACATCATAGGTGTCATCACTCCAAACTCCTCACAGTAGCACAAGTATATACTCACAGCGACTGATTACTTCACCAGATGGACCGAAGCCATCCCGCTCCAGAAGGTGAATGAAGATGAGATAATATCATTCATTGAGAAATTCATTATCAACGTGTATGGCATCCCAGACACTCTCATCTTCGATAATGCTTCTTATTTTTCATCTTTGAGACTAGGTGAGTTTTCCCTTGATAAGTCAATCCACATAAAATATGCAGCAAACTATTATCCCTAGGGAAACGGAGTTGCAGAGTCTTCCAATAAGGACCTTATCTGCATAATCCAGAAGTCAGTCGCGGATAACCAGAGGAACTGGCACAATGCCTTGAAAAATTCCCTTTGGGCCGATAGGGTCACCCCTAAAGTGGCCATGGGAAACTCTCCATACTTCCTAGTCTATGGACAGGAAGCCATCTTGCGCCCAAAAATAAGAAGGGTCACCCCTTCAACCCTGCTTCAAGAAAGGATCGACCAACTAATGAAGCTGGAGGAATTAAGGGATAGAGCTAGAATTAGATTCAAAAATCATGAAATGATTGTAAAATGATGGTTTGATCATCATCTGGTGGGAGGTAAAGATTTCCAAGTGGGGGAACTAGTTTTGAAATGGGACAAGCTGAGTGAGCCAAAGGGTAAACACACAAAATTCCAACACCTATGGTTGGGCCCATTCCAAGTCGTTGAAAAGATTAGTCAAGGGACTTACAAGTTGAAAACATTACAAAGAGAGATTGAAAAGCTCCCTGTTAATGGCCAACATTTGAAGAGATACTTCCAGTAGCCACTGCATTAGTGGTTGCCTCCTGAGTAGGGTAGAGTTCATTTATTTTTGCTATTAGTTTAGTTGTATTTCTATCCTTTCCTTTGTTTTCTGCCAAGTTTGTTCTCCTACTGTTTTGAATTACATTCCTTTTTAGCCAGCTAATTGTAGTGCTCCAGTCTCATTCTGCCTTTCAGATTTTCCCTCATTCGCTACTCTTGGCCTTTCCCTGCCTCATTAGCTTGCTGATGATTCTATTGTTCTTGAATGTATCTTTTTCCCACAAATCAAAAAAACTTTCTATTAGCCCATGAGCACTTGAGAATCAGTAGTGGAATGCAAACCAAAACCCCTCATTGTCGTCTGGTGGGAACTGTGTGGGATCTGTTGATAACTTGGATATCTGGAGCTTGTAGGGGCATATTTATAAAACAAAAAATGTGTAACTATAGCTGGGCTGGCATGGAGGAACACTGCATTTAAATAAATCCCACTTAGACCTAGCCTATACTTGTTTGTAAGGTTTACAATCATTCTCCATTGGCCCCATCCACCACACTAAATTGTCCTCTACTTGTTGCCTGCAAGTAAACCTCCTTTCATGGGTTAAGCTCACTGTCATATAACCTATGGCAAATCCCACTGTGCTCTAGTCCTTGTGCCTAAAACTGGAAGGACTTATTTAAAAGAAAAGGAAATGTCAAGTCCTTGTGCCAATCTGGGAGGACAGGTTGTATGGAAAGCTGGTTCAAGTAGGGACTGTTGTTGGGCTCAGAGTAACAGTTGGCATAGCAAGCCCAACCATGCTTAAGCGGTTTAAAAACATGGCATGATCCATGACTGCGCCCCATTCAATCATATGAAAATATAGCACTGAAATTCTTATACAAAGTGTAGATAAACACATTTACACAAAGAGCTGAGGTACACACCTAAAACAGGTATTGGAAGACCAGTGATGGCCCTGAAAGGATTTTTGAAAGTTGGAAACAAGTAGAGGAAGGTCAATAAATCCCATAAAACCACCATTGGAGAATGCCTGTCAAAACCCTATCAGTAAGTAGAAGCCGTTTGTCTTTATCCAACTTAAAGCAATTAATGTTGAAGTGGAACCCATGCTTGTCCATCTGTACAGTGTGCATTTCAATTTTATCTTAACACCTTGTTGTTCTATTTCATCCAAGTTTTCTTTGGAAACATAGATAACTGGTTCGCCCAACAGTTTGCCATTTGTTGTGGCCACAACCACCACCCTATTAAAACTTTCCTTAATAGCAATTTTGAATGGGCCCCCCTATAAGTTGATCTTGCACTCCTCTGAATGGTCTATCCTATCCCAAGGATTTTAGCTCTTTGCCAAGCCAAATCTTTAATTTCTAAATGGTCAATGCCCCCTTTGATAAATCTCTACTAAATAGTTCATTCTTGACCCAGCTTAGCCCTTCATTCATTCCCTTCATCTGACTTTTCAATCTTCATATGCATTCATGGTATTTCTATGCCTGCACGCATAATCACCCCCACCCTCACTAAACTCATTTGTGCACTTAATACACAAAACCTTCTATCGCCCCTTTAATTTCATTATAACCCTTTATAATGAAAATCCTTCACAAAGCATGCATAAATCGATTTTGGGGGCCTATCGCAACTAACATAATGCATTCATGGCTGTCGGACGTGATGGCATTGTTAGTCACATTTTATACATCATTGGGTCCGAAAGCCCATCACATATTACAATTGGCCTCGATATGAGGCCTTCACATAAAGCACTTTGTTGTCTTCCAGACCTGATGGATTTATTAACCGGAATATATGCGCTATCTGGTCCTGTTCCCAATCGCTCATCACATATCGGCAGAGTGCGGGGGCATATAGTTAGTGGGGAGGTAGAAGCCGGACCCACCGATGATTATAAAACTAGGCATATTTATTTTCAAGTCTGCCCCAATGGCCATACATGGATTTTTCCCATTATCAATGTGTTATGCGATAAAGCATTAACTTCGGGGTTTTTCAAAGGGAAGGGTAACATTGCGGATCCGAAGGGATTTATGAACCTTAACACATATGTGTTTCGGGTCTGGGATCTATCACTTATCGCTATCGGCGGGATCCAAAATATATATATATATAGTGCACCATAACCTCCCGGACCTGCCGATGATTACAAAGTCGAGCATATAATTTTTCAAGTTTGCAATTTGATTTCGGCTGTGTTTTGCGACAGTTTTCTGTGTAAACCGAGTTTGGCTTGCAAGGCTTAATTTATGCATAAAGCTAAAAACCAAGGGCCGATTCTCTCATGATTATCATTCTTTATGTTATAAATGTTTCATGGATGCGAAATTTGTGCTTTTTAAGCATTTTGTAGCATATCTATATATGTGTAACTGATGTTGGCCATCTCTATAGGTGAGGACCGAGAGAAGGCAAGTGAAACCTCAGGATGGATGCATAAGCTTCAAGTTTGACTCCAAATAAAAGATACATGCGCCGGTTTGAAGTGCTTGCCCCCGCGGATATGTGTATTTTAAGATCGAGTTCTATGGCATGGTGGTCATATGTCCAGGTGTTTCCCATGTATTCCCAAAAGACAAAACCGCTCCATATTGCATCATAAAGAGATGACAAACAATCATCCTCTCTAATCAATAACCATTTAGTGCCCAGGAAATGAAGCGCCCTGATGACAAGAAACACCCTTTACGTGTCAGCAGTGACGCTGAATGTTTTCACCTATTTCTTTTGATCAACATAATGAAGGAAGGAGAGGGAAGGTGAAGAGGCAAGGAAGATCGAAAGTGAGAGGCTTTTAGCATAAATATTACCTCCGAAGAGGAGAAGGGGCTTTTTTGGCTTGGAGAAGAATATTTTTGATTTATTGTGAATAAAGGGGACTATTTGGTTCAAGGAGGAGCCATAGTTTTCAGACTCATTATATTGTTCTGGATCAGAGTGTTGTTACTGACATGAATGTAACTGTGATTTGTGTTTATGCATATTGATAACTTATAGTTCACCATTAGTCTTGTTAAATTGAATGTGATTCAGTTTCATGGTTAACTTGTGAATGGTCTCTTATTTGAAACTAAGTTAAACATCAGTTGCAAGTTTTAATTCCATAGAAGAATGTGGATTCCTATATGAGTGATCAGATTGCAATTTGGCTTTAATATAGTGTTGTCTAGCTGTGAATTCAGTGATTGATTCATTTGGACTTGAATTTATGCATGATGTTTAACCTTCTTTATCACACTCTTGTAGAACACATATGTGATGTTTAAACCTCTGTATTATGCTCTTGTAGGACAGATTAGGATAGCTAGGACTAGATTAGAGTAGTTAGAAGTAGTATACATAGGATTTGATACATAGAGGTTAGTTGTTTTATCCTTATTGATCTAATTGAAGTTTTCCTCATGGAAGAAACCTTTCGACATGTCCAAACAGTTTACGGGGTCCCTTAAAACCCATCGGAGCTATCCATCCCAAATGAAAGTAGGTCTAATTGGGGCTTGTGATTGGGTTAGTTCCCCTTGTTGGCATCGTGCACATTTTCCATGTCAACAGGTTCCAGAAAGACTGGGTACATCAAGTGTCTGCAAAAGCTTCCTTCAAAGGTGGCTTCCAGGTTCAAAGTAGTGTTAACAATCGAGACTTTACAAGCAATGAACTATAAATATTGAACTCCCAACCATTAACATCATGAGAAAAGAGTTATTTATCAATAATAGAACTAAGAAATATCCTAAAATTGATTAGGAATTATTCTAGGAAAGGAAAATATCTTCATGCGAGAAGATAGGGGTAGCTACTTAACTGCTTCTTGCTATCCCTTTTATTCAGGTTGTGTTGCCTTTGTTTGTCTGATATGTTTCCCTTTTGGCTGATTGATTGTTGGTATCCTTCACACTAGCAGATTGCTTCATTTAACCTTTTTACATGATAATGCTTTAAACTCTCTTTAATATTCTTTAACATGGCTGAGTGACTTTTACTGTGATCTTTTCTACCTTTACTACGCACTTGAGGTTTTTATTGTGTTTTTCACAGTAAATCGCTCATATTTGTCTTCAAACTATTATGGAGGCTTTTTGTTTGTAAACCTGGAACAACAGTCTTTACCTGCAAAAACACAGAAATCATTAAGAAAAACAAGGTGAAAGAGGAGGTCTTCAATGGCTTTATTGAGTTTTTAAAGAATATTGGAAAGATTCTAGGGCATATTCGAAGGTAAACAATGGCTTTAATGGCCACAGAGGCTTATTGGGGCTTCGTTGTGTAAAACAGGCAAACAAAGCAAAGATGGTCATTTTGGCGTTTAAACAGGAAAAACAATTTTCCTTTGAAATATGGTACGATAGTGAACAATAACCATTTGTTGTTTTGTGGAAGGTGGCTTTCATCACATCGCTTATGAGGCACGAGTGGTTTTGGGAGGGGGTCACCCGAAATAATCAGAAGCTGACACGTAGCAATGGAGGATGGTGGAAAAACCTCTTTTCGGGTGGGTAATACCCGTATAGAGAGCTAACCCAAAATCGCCGAGGGCCGTTGGATTTGAAGGCTTTAGATGGGACGGTGGTGGAGTGAAGAAGGAGTGCGGAGTGATTAATTATGGCGGGAATGGCTTAATTGTGGTTTAAACTAAGTTTAACGGAGTTTTATGGTTAAATGGAGGCTTAAGTTAATTCTTCATTTTGAACCGTAAAACGATTTTACAAAGAAAACCTTTGCAAAATGCATATGGCGGATTTGAAAGTATATAAATTGGAGTGGATAACGATATTGGGTCTGGGTCTATTCGCATATCACAATAGCAGTATGGCAGGGGAAGGCCCATCACAAAGGAATATGAAAAGGGGTGGATGCAACATAGAATGAAATATGACATATAGTTGTGTCGGGTCCGGGTCTATTGCAATCGGAGATCGGAATGTGCAAAGGGTTATGTTATTAGCGGGAAGCTACGATGGAGGTGAATGCGATGTTGCAATAGGTTGTGATATATATAGTGTCGGGTTTAGGCTTCCATATCGAAGTTGGAGATTGCAATACATGGAGGGTTATGCTTTGGTTGGGAATTGCAATGGAAGCGGATGCGAAATGGGAATGAAACATGATTTATATTAGCGTTGGGTCCGGGTGCTTTGTGCATCGCATATCGCAATCGGGGGAGAGTGTATTCATATAAAAGACTTGCGATGCAATAATTTTGCGATGCGATATGCAATACATAGTTTTTAAATAAAACTAAAGGGTGTCAAGGTATTTTAATAAAAGAAATAATATATACGGGAAAGGAAAACTTTAAGGGTTTAATACATTAAGTCAATGTTAATATGAAATATGAGAGGAAAAGGGGAAATACATGCGAAAAGGGGAATATAGCGGAAATGGAAAATGTGCTAAGTTATGATGTTTTTCATGTATTATTGGCTTTTCAGATATATGTATGAATATTTAGGCTAAATGACTTTTTGTGGGTTTTTGAGTAAAAAGGGATTTTACATGTAAAAATGGATTTACATGGTAAAAAGGGATTTTCCATGGTAAAAAGGGATTTTAACCATAGGAAAAGGGATTTTTATGGAAAATGAATGAATATGAAGTATGAAGGTAGGAAGGGGAAATTAGTGAATGTAGGGATGAATGGAGATGAATGGGAAGTTAATTAGTTAATCTAGTAGACCTTCATTTGCCTTGTGTAATTGCCTCATGGACTTAGAAACATATGGTAAAACATGATAATGTACCTTTGTCCAATGAACTATCAAGCATTCTGCAACCTTCTTCTACTTACCCTTTGCTTATCCTATCATTGTTTCTTCAGTTAATGGGTTCATTTAAGCTATCAAACCCTTATTCATTTTCTTTTAAAGTAGGAAACTATCTAGTTCTAACCTTATATCAATCCAAGGGCTCAGATTAAACTAATGAGCGCCTTATTATTATCTACCTAACTACTGATCTGCCAAGATTAAACAGTTTGGCTAGATCTTTATTCACTAACTATAACA
Source organism: Pinus taeda (assembly GCA_000404065.3). Classification (NCBI taxonomy): domain Eukaryota; kingdom Viridiplantae; phylum Streptophyta; class Pinopsida; order Pinales; family Pinaceae; genus Pinus; species Pinus taeda. Next base: position 81,201 of record APFE030390794.1, on the reverse strand, counting down.
TCAAATTTAAAGCATGAAGCAGTCAAGATTAAACTCTTTGACTATCATGGGTTGTGGCATTTAGACAAGCTCCACATAACCATTATTTTGCAGAAAAAGTAGTGGCATTTAGACTTGCTCATTTTCAGATTTTATTGGTTTTAAGACCCTTTTTATTAATATAAAATTACATGGAAGACCCTCTGTATAACAGTGTCTATACTCACTTCTGAGTTATTCGTGGTCACCTTACAAGCTTATATGTTGCATGACGATCACGACCTTACCGTCAAAGGGATTTTTCCATGGTATCAACTGAGCCACCAAATTTTCTTAAATTTCTTTCAGCCTTGGATTTTTGGCACGCTGGATAGCTATCGTTGGCACCTTAAAGAAGCTACCGAGGGACCTTATGAATTTGTGTATTGACATGGAGATGGTTGTAGGCCTGAAACAAGGTCTGATAGCATCAACATGTTGAAAATAGCAACAAGAAATGATAAAAATAGAATCCCTAAATTCGAATTTTAATTCATCCTTGAATTAAAATTGTGAATTAAAATCGAATTTTGTCTCACTAGCTGCTTGGAAATAATTAATTAATTAATTATGGATTAATTAGTTGGAGAAATTCAAGTTAGAAGCCTTTCTAAAGTCATGCAAGAGTTATCCCCTAAATAAGGATATTATCCCTTAATTAGGGAGATAAGATTGAGTTATATTTGAGTTGTAATTAGTTAGCTCAGTTTACTGAGTTAAGTCTAGTTAAATTAGTTCCAAATTGTTTGAGGAACTAATTGTGAGTTATCAGTCAGTTGACACATGAATGCACTCAACTAGTGTACTCCAGATAACTAAAGATTCCCTCATTAGAAATTCATGCATGTGTATTCTAAGAAAGACCCAGTTGAGCTAAATGTCAAGGACAATGTACTATTAGTTGCATGTGTTTTCCTATAAAGGAAACTCATGCATGTAGTCAAGGTAAGGTTCCTTGAGGATTATGTGGCTCTGACAGTGTGTTAGAGTAGTGTGTGAGAGCAGTGTTCCACTGGGTGAAGGAGATCATCCCAGAGGAATTGCGCAAGGAAATAGGAGCTCAGAGGGTAGAGAGGAAGGTTTGTGAGAAGCTTTGATTGGCTGTGAGCATCCACGAGGATTGTACTAAGAGCTGGCTAGCTGTGAGAGCTAAGGATTTATATAATTCCTATGTATTTCTACCTTGTATGATAATACAGATAGTGGGGTTTTTAGCTGAGGCTTTCCCCAAAGTATTTTCATGTGTTTGGTTGATTGATTCTTGTTCTTCTGGCTATATGTGTTCAGCTCGATCTTGCTCAATATTTAAGCTTTCGTAAATTGCTTGATACTAGAAGTAGATTATAGTATTTTTCTTTAGTTATATTGCATTATCAGGTTAATCTACAATCATATTTTCTACATGGTCTTAGAGCGAGATTTGTAGAGAGAATTTGCAGAATTTTTACATGGTATCAATGCTAGCTAATCTATAGAGAAATTTCTACATGGTATCATAGCCAAGTTTATCGGAGCAGTGAATAGTATACGAAGAAGAGAATTCGAAGTTTGAAGTTTGGGGTTGCAGGTGCAATCGAATTCTTATCATACTTTAAGGTTGGCCAATGGCGTTCTATGGCTTGAGAGTCGAGTATGCCTTGGAAGAAAGCTCAAATTACATAGCATGGAAATATCGCATGAAGGCTATATTAGAATAAAATGTCTTGAAGGATTTCATTAATCAAGAAATCCCAAAGCCAGGTTCAACTAGTGCACAAGAGTTGGCTGAGTGGAAGAAGTGTGTGGCGTGGGCGAGATAGATCATGCTTGAGGGAGTTTGAGACCATATTTTCTCGAGTCTCCATGGGAAGGATACTCCATATTCAATGTGGAAGACATTGGAGGACGTCTACGAGAATAGTAGCAACCAGAGGAAATTTGCGCTCAAGGATAAGCTTCAAAGAATCAAGATGGACAAGGGCGATACTATTTCCAAATATCTGAACAAGCTCACTAATTGCAAAGATGAGCTTGGTAGTGTGCGAATAACTATTGTTGATGACGATATGGTGAGCCTTGATCTCCTTGGCCTTCTAAAGAGCTAGAATAACTACCATGACTCTGTGAATGGATGGGAGAAACTACCGGATTGAGAATGATTGTGGTCGGATCTCATGCAAGAGGAGATTTGGGGGAGCACACAAGATGGTTCTTCATCAAAGGATGATGAAGAAGAAAATATGGCCTTAGCAAGTGAGGCAAGGAAAGGGAAGGGGAAGGATTTCCATTCGAAATTGAATTCTTCTCATGGAGGGAAGAAGGGTGACAAGTATAAAGTGAGATTCTTTAACTATCACGAGATGGGACATGATGCGACTAATTTCCCATTGAAGAAGTCCAAGAAGGGATCCTCGAAAGGATAGGAATGTGAGGCATTAGCCTCTCATTTCAAAATGGACTTTACCCTCATCACATGCATGGTGTCATCGATGATGGGTTGTGTTTGGTATCTTGACAGTGGAGCCTCATTCCACATGACCGGCGATAAAAGTTTATTCAGTACCTTGGAGAAGAAAGACCTCAAGATGCGCATAGAGATGGGTGACGACAAAAGGTATAGTGTTTCATGAGTGGGCACGATTCCTTTTGAGAGGGAGCATGGAGCTCCTATCACCTTGACAGATGTGAAGTATGTGTCTGGACTAAAGAAGAACTTGGTATCGATCGCGATGTTGGAGGACAAAGGCTACGATGTTGTCTTTAGTAAGGGAAAGGTTTTCCTTAGGCACATCACCATGAGACAGGTGAAACATATCAAATGTTAGAGACTTGGTGGTTTAGAGGGAGAGTAAATTACCTCTCAACATGCATCCTCAAAATAAGTCTCGGAGAATTATGGAGGAGCCATAATTGGAGAAGCAGATAGGAGACTGAATGAAGAGATCCACTCATGTAGTTACCTCCATTAAGGGGGGAATTTCGATCCAAGCATGTAGAGGGATCACATGTAGCGATACTTCCAGGTGTGAGGTGGGGCGATGTGAAGTGATAGTCCCAAGAAGGCTGAAATTGGGCAGGGTCCATTGAGAGGTTTTATTTCATGTATTGTACCTTGCTACGGGAGCCCGAAGTACATAGTAGCGGAAGGAATCAATGGGATTGATGCAGTCAGAGATCAAAGTGACAGAGGCTAGAGAAGTCAGATACTGAAGAGCGTAGAGAAGTATTGACAATAGTGTAGAAAGGAAGAGTCAGTAGAAGTGCAAAGTTTTCAGTTGATAGAGGCAATAACAGTTAGAGACTTTGATGACAGATGCATCATACTGATTCAGGTTGGATGTTTTTTTTGTTTCTTGAGTTGTTGGAGCAACAACACTAGAGAGAAGTGTTGCATGGATAACATTCCAAAGGTTCATGATCGGGGTCGAGTTGAATTCGTTTCTTGTTGAGAGGGAGTGTTGAAAATAGCAACAAGAAATGATAAAAATAGAATCCATAAATTCCAATTTTAATTTGTCCTTGAATTAAACTTTTGAATTAAAATCGAATTTAGTCTCACTAGCTGCTTGGAAATAATTAATTAATTCATTATGGATTAATTAGTTGGAGAAATTCAAGTTATAAGTATTTATGAAGTCATGCAAGAGTTATCCCTTAAATTAAGGAGATTATCCCTTAATTAGGGAGATAAGATTGAGTTATATTTGAGTTGTAATTAGTTAACTCAGTTTACTGAGTTAAGTCTAGTTAAATTAGTTCCAAACTGTTTGAGGAACTAATTGTGAGTTATCATTCAGGTTATGCACGCATGCACTCAACTAGTGTACTCCAGATAACTGAAGATTCCCTCATCAGAAACTCATGCATGTCTATTCTCAGAAAGACCCAGTTGAGCTATATGTCAAGGAGAATGTACTATCAATTGCATGTGTTTTCCTATAAAGGAAACTCATGCATGCAGTCAAGGTAACGTTCCTTGAGGATTGTGCAGTTATGACAGTGTGTTAGAGCAGTGTTCCACTGGGTGAAGGAGATCATCCCAAAGGAACTGCGTAAGGAAATAGGAGCTTGGAGGGCAAAGAGGAAGGCTTGTGAGAAGCTTTGATTGGCTGTGAGAATCCAGGAGGATTGTACTGAGAGTTGGCTAGTTGTGAGAGCTAATGCTTTGTATAATTCCTATGTATTTCCACCTGGTATGATAATACAGATAGTGGAGTTTTTAGCTTAGACTTTCCCCAAAGTATTTTCATGTGTTTGGTTCATTGATTCTTCTTCTTGTTCTTCTGCTTATATGTGTTCAACTCAATCTTGCTCAATCTTTAAGCTTCCGCAAATTGCTTGATAGTAAAAGTAGATTATAGTAATTTTATTTAGTTATAATGCATTATCAGGTTAATCTACAGTCAAATTTTCTACATGGTCTTAGAGCAAGATTTGTAGAGAGAATTTACAGAATTTCTACATCGTATTAGAGCTAGCTGATCTATAGAGAAATTTCTACACAACATGTGGCAGGTAAGGTAGGGAACCTCCCTGAAGTATGCACCAAGTCTGGGGTAGGTAATCCATGCAGGAGTGCCTATGCCTCTGAGAGTCGCATTCCCTGCCCATGGAATGGGTAGGCTCGCGGGCTAGGAACTTGCTGGGGAAGTGATCACTCAATCTTGAGAGGGATAATGTCATAAATCACCCTACCAAACTAACGGCACTGTTATGAAACCATGAAGCACATTTGAAGGTCTACAAGAGTTCTTAGAAAGAATCATGACTGACAAGGCTACATTAGAGAAGCTTGTGCAATTGCAGAACTTGTAGCCAGGAAAGTTGCTAAGCTTTCTTTCTAAGACATTGGGTGATGCAGATTCAGGAGCCTTCAACCAATTCATGGTTGGAAGAAGAAGGAAAGCCTTGTTGTAGCACAGAGGAAGGAGGCCATGAAGTTATAGAAGAAGTAAGGCTAACCTTATCCCCTGAACGATCGAAATCATAGTCAAAGGGGACTTCTGATTGGTGGAACTCAATTCCCTTCAGGTCGTTGGTTAGAATGACAAGGCATAAGGACGTAGAGCTTGAAGCCCATAAGATAATTTAAAATAGATCTAAGGCCCTGTCGAGAGATGGTGATAGAGACTTATCCATTACCTGGACCTATTAGATGAGGGAGGCTGCCAAGAGGGTCCACCCCGGAAGCCCAGAAGGTTGTAACGCAAGGGAGTTGTGCGGATAGTGCCTTAAAGGGTTTTAGGTTTGAGGGTTCCCATTCACTACATATGGCCTAGTGCGGGCCAAGTCATCAAGGGATATTTCACTCTCTATAACCTAGACACGTGGCGTCCCATTGTTAGAGGGGTAATGATGTTAGTGTGAGGCCTTGAGAGGCACGTGGTAGGTAGTTTGGGAATCTTTTGTGACCATAAGAGCCACCAATGGGTGACATGTGGAGCTCTTGTAGGTCGACATGTGGATGGGGAACATCAACATGACATGAGATGGGTAATGGTTGGACGCCAGTGGTTGGAAACCCCGAGAATATGGATAGCGAAATGTTCAGGGAAATCCCAGACACCAAACACTGTCAATTGACATCACACAGGTTAATGGAGATTTCTCTGTCCCTTGGGGCCTTACCCACAAGAAATCAAATGGAGGTGTCAGGAGTGTGGTGCCACAAGGACATCGATGGATAATAGGTGGAGGATTATGTAGCACCCGAGAACATTGAAAGCTTGTAACCACTACGAAAGAAACATCAAGAGATCTAAGTGTCGGGATGGATAGAAGTTAGATGGTTAGATGCATGTCAATACTGTAGATAGTTAGCGGGAGAGATGGTCATTGCCGCAGAGACGTGACAGATTAGTTGATAGGTCGAGTTTCGATGGGAGCTCGACTCAGACATTCAATGTGTCTTCAGGGTCCCGAAGACATGACATGTCACCTGAGTTGATTGATCTTAGGGGGTTCTCATGTTAGGAGTTGAGACATTGAAAAGCTCCTACAGCCACATCTAATGGACTAAAAAAAACGTACGCATGGTAATCTTCTACCTCATTCCTCTAATCTCAAATGAAGAGGTTGGGTACATTACCTTAGTAGTATTCCTATTCTCTTTATATGTAATGTTTTTATTTTCAATGATACAACTTGGGTGCATTACCATGAAAAATAACAAGGTGATATTTTGTAATATAACCTAAGTGTGATTCCTTGACAAATGTCGTGATCTTCTTATTCAATACCACCCAATTCTGTTATAAAATAAAATTTTAGGCCATATTAGTGAATAAATTCGGTATATTTGTTGTTTTTATTAATTTTAAAATAGTAACAATATCTACTGCACTATTTAGAAAATTAGTAATTAAACATTTGAATGATTTCTATATTAATAGATTTAATACATATTAACCCAGCAACAGATTTAATGTTGATATGCATTTGATATATGCATTTTCATGATATCAAGATTTACATTTCAACTTTAATATTTATTATAATATATTGTAATTACATCTTCCATTCAACCGCTATGCAACCCAACATTTAAGTCACCCTCATCCCAAAGTAACGACGACCTGTTGGATACATGGAATATTTTTTCCACTTGATGAGGATTTTCTGAATATTTATGTGATACATGTATAAACAATCATGGGACATGATTTTGACAAGATGGTGATATTTATGTGAACTAGGGTTGAGAGATATTCCACGATTTTGTTCCTTATGTTAAGACCATTTTTACTCCACAATGTCCTATTCTACGTGTGCCATATGCCATCATCATATCCGGTTGTATTTTGGAAATTAAATGAAATGTTTATTTCTCAAACCTGTGCACGAGGTCGATTGTTCATTTCAATCCTATACCATCATGTTCCTCTTTGAATAATGTGGTTTGACTCTAGCTCACTTTCCATTGTTTAGTTTATTGTTGCTTCTTTTGGAGCTTTGGTTTTGACATAACTTGTGAAACCACTAACTCTTCACATTGAAAATAATTTTTTTCTCTTCACTTCATGAGCATTGTCGAGAATCTTGGATTTTATTGTTGAGAATCATATTCCTGGTAAAATAAAGGGAGTTCACGGCATTCTCCTATACAATTTGAGGTAATACTTGCACTTTCAAATTCTAAGTTATGTTTTCATTGTAATTAATTTTTCTGGGTAGACATGGTTGAAATTCTCATATGTGTTTGTTATTTTATTTCATGTGTTGGGTTGGAATTTATGAACTTTAATATATAACCAATTGTGTCATACTCAAGATAGTTACACTCTCAAGTTCTAAGTTATGTTTTCATTGTATTTAATTTTGTTGGGTAGAGATAGTTGAAATTCTTCATCGCCTTACATATGTGTGTTTGTTATTTTATTTCATTTGTTGGGTTGGAATTTATGAACTTGAAAATATAACCATTTGTGTCATACTCAAGATACTTGCACTCTCAAGTTCTAAGTTTTGTTTTCATTGTACTTAATTTTGTTGGGTAGACACGGTTGAAATTCTTCATCGCCTTACAAGTTTGCAATATTTAACATTTAAAGTGAGTTGAAAAGTATGTTTGAAGGATTATACATGTCACTAATATGCCTCTTCTCTTTATATGCAATAGGAATAGGATTCTCTTCTATGATACAACTTGGGTGTGACACCATGACTAATAATAACAAGGGCCACAGGCAGCAGTAGTCCCTGTCGGGTCTGAATCCTTATATGTAGTTGTGAAATGGTCTCTCATAATATACTAACAGTGAAGTTCAAATAGCAACCAGCAGTGACATTTTACTGCTGATTATTATTTTTTTATTATGATATTTATTATGATAATCGAAAGAATGGTTAATTGTGGTTTAAAGCCAAGCTACTGTAGATAATTCCTAGTATTTTATATGTGTGTGAGTAACTCTATTCCTTTGCAAATACTAATCGCATCAATTACCACAATCTTGAAATACATCATTCACTTACGATTTCTTCATCTAGTTTTATAGTTTCTTCATCTAGTTCTTAGTTATCGTTTGGAACATGGGTGGACTAAATAAATCAAAGAAGCTTTCATACCTTCATGGGATTTTTTATAGTTTCTTCATATAGTTCTTCGTTATCATTTGGAAATTGCAGTGGACTAAAGAAATCGAAAAAGCTTTCACATGGTCAAGGGCTTTTCATTTTTGGATCTTTTTTTGGCTTCTCCTTAATCAACTTTTGTGTTATATTTTTTGTTGTGTTATATTTTTTCACCGATAACTTGGGTAGAGTGCATGTAAACCTGACATTGTAACTTGGCATGGAGTATCAACATCGAGTGCATTGACACCTTAATCGAGTAATGCAAAGAGCCCTGATCAATTGTGATTCATGGCATTGACTACGAGTAGTATTGAGTACCAGAAAAGAGTCTTGTCATCAACTACATGGAGTACAAGCATTGAATGCATCGAGTCTTACAGAGCAAGGAGATCCGAATTAGCTATTGTGGCACTGAATGTTAAATAAAAGTGTGCATGTTTCAAGAGAATGTTGTCAAGTCAAATTTGTAAAATATCTTGGTGAACAATTTATCGATTGCATGCCTCATACATGTTGAGCATTTTATCAATTGCATGCCTCATACAAGTTTGTTGCAACAACTACTGCCCCATTTTTATTTAAAGTTTCTTGACCTGGTCATGATTTTGAGTGTGATTATTTCCTCCATTATTGTGGAGATATTGGTAGCCCCACTTTGTCAGATCATAGCAACAAAAAGCTCAAGTTACTCATGAAATTTTTCATGATACCTGGTGTACAGAGGTAACAACTACCTCACTTGGCCTAGAGTGTAACATTGAAACAAGAGAAAGGTTCTAGAATAGTGGCACCTAGACAAAAAAATAAAGAAGACAAATGTAAACCATGCAGCTCTGAGCACATTTTATTTTTAATAATTGACCATTATTAAATTGAATGAGGAATCCATAATCAACTCACCAATACTCATTCAGATTTGGAAAATAATATTAATAATCAACTCACTAACACTCATGCGAATTTGGAAAATAATATTAGTAAGAAATACAGTAAGAAATATAATAAATGAAAACCTTTGTTCACAATGTGGGGCAACACATGCAACTGCAGGTGTCTCGCCCAGTGCATGCAACTGCAAGTGTCTCAAATTTCACTATGGAGGAGATTAATCATTTTGTAATATTGAAATGCTAGCAAGCGAGCCTGAAAATTGGCAGCGTGTCATCAGATGCTATTGCGTATTCTTGTTAACTTGGAGATTGAGTATTCCCTTCCAAAGAGCACTCTCTACTTCCTCTAGTTTAAGCATGGCGACGTTTCTGACTATGAATACATTTTTTTCTCTCAGATCTTCATTATGTGGCTCGAAACATTAACTTCATACAATTTAGTGCTTTTCTATGGTTTTTGTTGGTTGCTAATGAGGCCTACACCAAAATTTTAATGGATACACAAAAGCCGAAGCCTCTTTTTCTTGTTAATTTTTATTTGGGTATTGTGTTTCTTTCTCTATAGTCATGCTGGACTGACTTATTCGTAGGTATTTTTGGGTTATGAGATAATAGCTTAGCTCTCATATTCAGCAAGCATGGAACCCACAAAACTCATCAACAAACAAAAGCTCCACATTAATCATTTATCCACACAAGGAAAGCAACAACAGTGGCCATATCAGGAAAAAAAGTTACTTTCCCTTCTCTTTAATGCCAATGCCAGGCAGTATGAATAACAACTACTTGATATGTCTTTCCATGGAAATGAATATATTTCCTCACTATAAACTACCATAACAATACAATACCCAGAAGCGTGTGGAGGAAAGGAAAATTAGTGATTAATAATTCATGTATGCATCCACCAGAAGGAATATAGAACAAGTATGTATAGTGGATGATCCAAGGCATAATATTATAGTTGCAATTGCATGATCAAAGGCATAATATAACATGCTCTGGACATGGCTACTATGTTTATAATATTTCTGCCAGCTTTAAGTGACGGCTTCTATAAATGCCATGCCTGCTGTTGAGCAATAAAAGTTGTCTTTTTAACTCCTAATTATCTTCAGTTTCATTGTCAATCCAGGGACGATCTTTTATTTCAAGAGTGTACTCAGTCTGAGGCGGCTATTTACTCAAGAGTAATGTTTTGCAGTATAGTTCTTAAAATGCCAAAGTAAATGAATGCTTGAAATAAAATCTACTTACAATTAAAAGAAACTTAACACTCTGAAACTTAAATCATTCACTGAGAAAACTACAACAATTATTAGTCAAGGATACAGTAGCGATAACTCATTCCTTGTTTAACTAATATAAATTAAATGAAGCATAAATAAGATCAACAATCTGAGAACTTAGGTAGTGATAGCCAATGTCCTTTACAGTTGTTGATCTCACACACAATGCTAAATAACCAATTGGGAATTGCAAAGAAATAAATCAATCGTGCTACTACAACTTAATCAAAATGAGACAATTGTGCTAACTATAAGAATGCTGAAAGGCAAGCTTAAATAATTGCTGAAAGTAAATGGACAATAGTGCTAAGTATTAGAAATGAACAACCAAACTTATATAGCTATAATGAATAGAAAACTGTTAAATTACTGGAATGAATAGCGTAGCTCTATAGATGAAATGAATAGCACAACAATATGCTTGCGAAAAGTAGTGATATCTATTAAGAAGGAAATGAATAGCAATGCAATTTAAGTACAATATATAAAATAGATCAATTAATTTAGTCTGGAAATACCAAGCAGTAAAGTAATATGATTACGATAAATAGAAATAAAATCAAACCATCACATGGTAAAGATAGAAATAATGGTACACGAATGGCAAGTCAATCCACCAGGGTCGGGCCCTTAACCACCAGTGATCACTGCCGATAGTGCCTCAGGAGATGCGAAGGAACAACAACTCTACCTATATATTAATCATCAAATCGAGCAACATTACAGTGAGTTGTGTCTTCTCAGCAACGAGAGTGTGCAAATAAAATTACAATTAAAAATAATACTAATTCCATCCCCCTCTCCTCCTATCCTATTCTATTTATCTCTAACCTAATAATCCATCTAATTCTCTTTCTAATCATCCATCATGAATCATGAATCCTTAATACTAAATCCATCGTTTTTTTTTCTTCTCTAATCTCTGTTCTACTTTAAATACACAAAGAGCAGAGACCAGTTAAAATTGTGATGATTGCAATATGATAATCATTACAAAATTAGTTTGTTTTCGATAAATTGATAAGAAAAATCATATCTGAGATATATGTCCATCAGCATTCAACAGGAACAGGTTGAATTTGGCATTGCAACTGGGATAATTTGGAAAATAGCCACACAGCGAATCTCAGAAAAAACATCTTTAGAGAACCTTCCATTTCTCTCAATACGGACCGAATTTGGGAAAACTGCTTACAATAAAACTAATTTAGTCTGTTCTGCAAAAAACCCATGTTTCAGATTTTCTAGATTCTTCTCCATTTGTCCGAAACGTTTAACACAAAGTCGTCACTTCTTATTCCAACGAATTTCTGAGTTGGCACATTTAATGATCAAATCTTCAATCTGGAAATTATCTTGGAGGCTAAAAATGGTGAGTAATGGTACAAACAATTTATTAATAAACTATCATTGATAAAATCATGCATAATCATCAATTTATTAAAAATAAAGGAGAATAAATAATATTTTTCCATAAGAGTATAAATCATTATAAGATGGAATTATATGATAAACCATGATAAATGACATGATAAAGAAGAGTAGAAATGGGTGGAATATGCGTTCAAAAGTGATAATAATAATAAGATATTAAAGGCCCAACACACCCCCACACTAAATATATTGCATGTCCTCATGCAAAAAGAAACTAAATATATTACATGTCCTCCTGCAACCCAAAGACAAAACCCATGTGTTAACCAAGCAATAAAAAAATTGTTCATTTGAACTCATGAAATGGATAGAACAAATGAATTCTTTCTTAATTAATGAATATTCAATTTTAGCAATCTTGATGAAGACGTAACAATTTTTACATTGAAGTTCAAGTTATGTGTATATGAAATTGCAGCAAAATATGATATAAGTAACAACAAACTTCATTAACCATTTTCTCAAAAACTACAAATTAGATTTTGCTAAAATTTTGCAAGTCGATTTATACTATATCAATTCTTCTATGATTCAAAAATCAGATTGTTTTGATGCACAGATCATGAGATATAAACAAAATGGTTATAGATGATAGTGCATGATTTCCAAAATTTTATGAACCAATTTAACTTGAAATTATCTGGGTTTGTATATTTTAGTGATACTTTTTTGTTTTCCAGAGATCATAAGAATTGAGTTCATAGTTTTAAAAATATTACGGAAACCAATTTCTGCACTAAAACTATATGCCTTAAATGAGAAAGAAAGTAGAAAACATCCATCATGCATAATAATTCCTCCCCCTGTCTAAATAATTAACATGCCCTCATGCAATGATAGAAAAAAAATTGAGGTGGTTGCTACCATCTATTGAATTCTATGTTTGGTGTAAAACAACATGGAATAAGGAAGGTGTTGAGAATGAATAAGAATATCAATGGATGATAAAGAATATGAATGACATGGTCATACGAAAGAAATGAATGAAAGAAACACTCCCCCAAACTGATAGACGATATGCCGCTAAAAAATGGGAAGTGGTAAAGATGTGGAATGAAAGATGATAAATAATGCTCAAAATGGATTTTCATTAAATTCTCCTAAATTCGTAATAAATCATAAAATTATGCTATTTTACCTCAAATTTGACATCCAAAAAGAAAAACGTGGAATGAAATATATGTATTGGCATTTGTTGAAGCTAATGTAGGCAAAGTTGGTGTTGAAAGTGATGCAAAAGGTGGAACCCAGGCAAGCACATCATGTTTGAAAAATTGTTCACGTTCGCGAGTTGCTCGAGCCTCTTTTGTTAGTTGCAATAGTGTGGTCATGCTGCGAATAGAGTTTCCTCTCCATACTTGTTTCTCTCCTGTAAACAAATCACTATTTTGCATACAATGTTCTTGAATCCATAGTGTTAGTTTTGAATAGCAACAGATTAAGATGTATGCAAACATTTCAATCAAAAAAACTTTTCTATACATGCAATACCAATATTTTGTCAAATCAACAAGTTATGACAAAGTGCAGTAATCATATCGCATGCTATCCCATATTGCATACATTCCCCTCTCCAATTGGAAAAGGGATTCCATGACCATAAAGCATATGAAAGGTGTTGTGATGACGACAAGGCAAGGGAATGAACAATACAATTGTAAATGAAGTAGAGTACACATATCAATGATAAAACGGCGAGAGTTATGGTTATAATGAGAGAAGAGTATGTAAAGATAGTTATGAATAAGATATAGGACACTTTGGATTGATGATAAGTTATGAAAAGGAAAAATGACAACAACATGCCAAAAAGATGCTTTGCTGACGGTACTGTAGCTGAAAAATGATGTGATTGATCAGAAAATAATTTCTCATGCGTAAAGGTTCAAAACAGGGAAAACATTAAGGAAATAACTTTTATGATAAAAAGAAAGAATAATAAAGGGGTATTATAGTAACAATTGACAAGAAGATAACTTCAATACCATAAGTAGAGCCTCTGCTGATAGCAGGCATCAATAGCCTCAGCAAGGTTGGTTTTTAACCCTTATGAGCTAGGATCCTCAATTTAGAAATGGAGAGTTCTAGTGCTGTTCTATAGAAGAGATTAGTGTGCTGGCGTGGTAACCAGAGAACCACACTTCCATTCACTGGGATGTAGCAAAAGTGATCAGGCCACCTTGTGATGAGACCTCCTATTCCAAGGATAATTTGGCTATTCAATGGATCATAACCCTGGTGTGGTGGCCATAATGGAAATGTCACTTTGTTACAGCCTTATGAACATGGTAGTTTGGCTCGAAATGAGACCCCCTATCCTCCATCTACGAACAAAATTTTTCTATTATTACATATTTTTATGATAAAAAAAGGGAGGCTTAGTACTCCTTAAGAGCAGGGATGGTGGAAGAAGTTGAACATGTCAATAGAAAAAAAAACATACCCATAATCTCATTTATTACCGACAGAGAAGATTATAACTAGGAAGGGTGGAACCAACATGGTATTAAGATGATGAATCAATATCATATTCAACAAAAAATAATGCATTAAAGTAGTATATAAATAATTGTGTCCCTTTTGAAAAGAATCTATCATCAAGGCACTGTCTTGTTAAAGATCATAACGTGAATGATATTAACTCGCTTTAATAGAATCCATAATTATTATCCTCATAAAAGTAGTGTACTTCATGCCATGAAAGGAAATCAGTAAAATGTGGTTGAGATGAACCAGGAATAATCCCACAAGAGGAAGGAAGGGTTGTTCTTAAAAATACTCCCAAAGTGTTGTTCCTCTAAAGGAACAACAAAAACACTAAAAAATAGTGTTGTTCCGTGTAGGGAACAACAAAGGAAATGCATGCCAAAAAGAAAAAATACGCACGAGAAGGTGTTGTTCCCTGTAGGGAACAATAAAAGAATGCATGTGAAAAAGTGTTGTTCCCTAAGAGGAACAACAAAAAATGCGAAAATCTTGTTCCTTAAATGTGAAAGTGTTGTTCCTTCAGAAAGTAACAGCAAAAATGTGAAAGTGCAGAGGTGATATTCCTTCAGAAAGGAACAACAAAAATGTGAAACTGCAGAAGTGTTGTTCCTTCGAAAAGGAACAACAAAAATGCAGAAGTGTTGTTCCTTTGAAAAGGAACAACAAAAGTGCGAAAGTGTTGTTCCTTTGAAAAGGAAGAGAAAAATGCACAATCATAAAATGCAAGCACGCAAAAAAATGAATTAGCTATTCAGGGCATTGATTTTGAGAATGGGTTATAATTTGAAGGAAGCAACATTTGAAACGCAAAATATAAGAGAAATTAGAAAAGAAACAACATTTTATTTAAAAACAGTATGTAAATAAATAAATTAAGTTACAACAACTATGATACTATGTAAAAAAAATGATCTCTTTGAAAATATTTTGGCAGTAGTGACAAGACATGAATCTTCAAATGGAAATCAATTCTTCATTCTTTCTATTATGAATCTGTTCAGTAATGAGTTGGATGAAATTCCCTTGTTTCATTAAAATTTGTTTCAAGAATCACTCATCCATAAATTGACCTTCTTCTCTTCCTAGGACCTACAAAAAAAACGAGTGTCTACGTGCAATAAAACATTAAATCATGGAGAAGGAGAGGTGATCGGGCTCCCCTAATGCAGGAATTATGCAAAAAAACAACAAGTAGTTACTCTGTATAACAAATCCATTGAGAAAATAACAAATCAAAATTTATTTGTCACTTGCGCGAGAGCAGTGGCCAATCATGCTAACCTGTAGTGTTTTAATCACAACTTATTTGTTTTTCATCCAAATTGAGTGATTCCAAAGTTAGATGAGAGATAATTCAAACTTATATCTCCAATAGAAACAGGTTTTAAAAATTCAATGATATGATATGTCAATTTTACTTAGAATAACCTGCATAACAGAGTCATTTTCGATTACCCCACTTAGAACAATAGTGAATGTTTTAAGCATAGATTCTTCGTTTGATTTCGGATTCGAATGATTCAAATAGGAAATAAAATTATATTCATTTATTTATATCTAATAGAAATAGGTTTTTAGGACAAGAATAATTGATAGGTCAAATACTCTAAGGACCAACCGGAAAGACAAAGTTTTATGAGTGATGATTTACGATAGACAGTCAGTATTGTGATCATAAATTCCTCATACGATATCAAAAATGAGCGATACCAATTTCCTTGTAAATTATATTCATAGAGGAATCTACCATAGAAACATATTTTAAAAATATGGTCATTTAGTCCTCCAAAAACCGACTGTTCCAACTCTGTTCCTGAGCTGCCCGCTAGGCACCCTGTCAATGTTTTGGTTCTAATGTTTTCGTTTCAAATCTAAATTGAGTGATTCAAATTGGGTTGGGTAGTAAACATCAAGGGTTATGTAGGATAGAAACAGGTTTTAAAAATATTCCCTTTTGGTCCCTCAAAATATGACTGTCCCGACTGTTTTTTAGAAATTTCATCAAGCCCACAAGCCAAAAAAATATCATATTCGAGCATTTTTTTCAAATTGGTAAAAAAAGTGAATATGAATGTTTGTAGAACTATTATTTCCATTATAATTCATCTACATACACAAATTAATTAAAAAAAAAATTTTATCACCGATGTTGATTTCCATAGCATGTTGCAACAAAAAACAACTAGTTTGACATTAAAACAATTATATATATATATATATATATATATATATATATATATATATATATATTATATATATATATATATATATTACACTAACCTGCTTTGATTGAAAAATGAATACTACTACGTATAGGAGTACTTCCAATGGAGCCATTTTCAAAATAAGGCTTGATGTATGCACATACCCAAATTTGAAAAATGCATAGTAATAAATATTAGGGTATGAGAAGCCAAGTTCCCTTGAAAAGATGGTGTCAAAAATTGTTGAAGTCTGGAGTGATGCTGCAAACAAGTGATGGAGTGAAACCAATCTTCAATATATCTTTTACTTTGTTGATTTCCCATAACCATCATATCATGAAGTTCTTGAGCTTTTAAAATGACTTGTTGATGCATACTAAAAGAAACATCATTTTCTTCCATAAATTTTACCAATTTTGAATTTGAAACATTCTGAATTTCATTGTAAGTTTTCTTTAATGGTGCATGTGAGATAGAATGGGTGGGAATGGTGGGTAAATTTTGCAGTTCAGCACTGTAAGCATGTTGTACTGGTTTATTATGGAGAGGGTGAGGAATTAGTTGAGCAGGAAATTGTGTACGAAATGGAGCATTTTGATGATGATTGGGTTTAGCGGATGATTTTGATAGGCAAGCAGGATGTTGTGAAAGAGCTGGTGAAGAATATGGAAAATGTGTTTGTGCTACAATATGTGGGAGAGTATTCATGTAATCATAAGATGAACCATGCCAAATTTGTAAACAAGATTGGTGGTGGTTATATTGAGATTGACATGGCTGCCCTAACACATTAGTATTCCATAATGGATTATGCAAGTAAGAGAATGGAGAAGAAGTGTTTTGAACCATACTTGTAGGCCATGATTTCGATAATGAGGGAAAAACACTTCATCAAATTCTTGATTTTTCTGAACTTGCAAAGCATCCAATTTTGAACTTAGAGAGTTAATAAAATCAGCTTTAAAATTTTCAAATAAAGCATTGATTTAAGCACTTATGTCTCATATTCTTGTAGCAGATTTGGAAAAGAAAGAACAATCATCTCTAGAATTCTTACCAGCCTTGGAGATTCCTCTTGAATATCTTATGCACAATTCACAAACATCATCATATGACAACTGAAAAACATCACCTCTTCCTATCAGATTTAAGAGTTCTAAACATTCATCTTTGATTCCTTTGAGTAGGAGTGTTTTTAAGATCTCTTTTTCCAACTGCTTATATTTTGATTTTTGAAGGTTGTAATGAAATTGATCTACATAGTCCTCCAAGCTTTCATCTTTCCCTTGTATCATATCGAAAATATCTTCATTGGATTTGCAATAGTCTTGGTACTTCTTCAAGAATACGTTCTTCATGTCCTCCCATGTTTGGATGCAATTCCCACCAAGGCTCATGAACCATCGGAGAGTTGCTCTTTTTAGAGTAAGGGGAAACACTTTCAACCTTTGATCATTAGTACGATAATCATATCCTCTACAAAGTATTTTGAACTCAAATAAGAATGCCTCTGGATCTTCATTTATCAAACCATGAAAATTTGGAAGTGAAATGGGGGAATTATGTGTATTTGTGTCACTCCTCCTAGATATTTGATAGGAAATTCAAAAGTTGCAATGTGAGCCATTTCTTACCATAATAGAAGATGTTCTTCATGTGTTTTTTTCGAGGCTCCTTCTTCAAATGTTCTTATCAATTGGTTAGTGATGTGGGTGGTGCTTACATCACCACTTGAGTGAAAACATGAAATTTGTTTTTCAAAATTTCTATTTTTTTCTTAGTCATTCACACAACTCCAGTACTTATTTCTACCCAAAAAATTAACAAATCTGTCAGAAAGCGGGCGGGGGAGCAGGGTTGTTTCGTGCTTTGTACGTAGGTTCTTACCTTCTGTTTTTAATACCCAATTCTCTCCTAGCAAGCACTCATCAGATGCACGCTACCATTTAGAAATGCCTACACTCTCCTTGGCAACGAAAATTGTCAACACTCTCCTTGGCAACGATAAAAAGTGTCTTTTTAACTCGTAATTATCTTCACATTAATTGTCAACTTAGCGATGATTTTTTATTTCAAGAGTGTACTCAGTTTGAGGCGGCTATTTACTCAAGAGTAATGTTTTGCAGTATAGTGCTTAAAATTCCAAATTAAATGAATTCTTGAAATAAAATCTACTTACAATTAAAAGAAACTTAACACTTTGAAACTTAAATCATTCACTCAGAAAACTACAACAATTATCAGTCAAGGATACAGTATTGATAACTCATTCCTTGTTTAACTGATATAAATTAAATCAAGAATAAAAAAGATCCATAATCTGAGAACTTAGGTAGTGATAGCCAATGTCCTTTACAGTTGTTGATCTCACACACAACGCTAAATAACCAATTGGAAATTGCAAAGAACTAAATCAATCGTGCTACTACAACTTAATCAAAATGAGAAAATTGTGCTAACTATAAGAATGCTGAAAGGTAAGCTTAAATAATTGCAGAAAGTAAATGAACAACAGTGCTAAGTATTAGAAATGAACAGCCAAACTTATATAGCTATAATGAATAGAAAACTGTTAAATTACTGGAATAAACAATGCAACTTTGTAGATGAAATGAATAGCACAACAATATGCTTGCGAAAAGAAGTGATCTCTGTTAAGAAGGAAATGAACAACAATGCAATTTAAGTACAATATATAAAACAAATCAATTAATTCATTCTGGAAATACCAAGCAATAAAGTAATATGATTACAATAAATAGAAATAAAATCAAACCATCACATGGTAAAGATCATGAAATAATGGTACAGGAACGACAAGTGAATCCACCAAGGTCGGGCCCTTAACCACCAGTGATCACTGCTGATAGTGCCTTAGGAGATGCGAAGGAAAAACAACTCTACTTATATATTAATCATCAAATCGAGCAGCATTACAGTGAGTTGTGTCTTCTCAGCAGCGAGAGTCTACAAATAAAATTACAATTAAAAATAATACTCATTCCATCCCCCTCTCCTCTTATCCTATCCTATCTATCTCTAACCTAATAATCCATCTAATTCTCTTTCTAATCATCCATCATGAATCATGAATCCTTAATTCTGAATCCATCATTTTTTTTCTTCTCTGATCTCTGTTCTTATTTAAATACACAGAGAGCAGAGAGCAATTACAATTGTGATGATTACAATATGATCATCATTACAAAATTGGATTGTTTTCAACAAATTGATAAGAAAAATCATATCTGAGATATCCGTCCATCAACATTCAACAGGAACAGGTCGAATTTGGCATTGCAACTGGGATAATTTGGAAAACGGCCACACAACAAATCGCAGAAAAACATCTTCAAAGAACCTTCTATTTCTCTCAATATGGACTGAATTTGGGACAACTGCTCAACATAATACTAACTTGGTCTGTTCTGAACAAAACCCATGTTTTGGATTTTCTAGATTCTTCTCCATTTGCCCAAAACGTTCAATACAAAATCATCACTGATTATTCTAGAGAATTTCTAAGTTGGCACATTTAATGATCAAATCTTCAATCTAGAAATTATCTTGGAGGCTAAAAATGGTGAGTAATGTTACAACCAATTTATTAATAAACCATCATTAATAAATTCATGCATAATTATCAATTTATTAAAAATAAAGGAGAATAAATAATATTTTTCCATAAGAGCATAAATCATTATGAGATGGAATTATATGATAAACCATGATAAATGACATGATAAAGAAGAGTAGAAATGGGTGGAATAGGTGTTCAAAAGTGATAATAATAATGACATATTAACATCCCAACACCTGCTTCACAGATCGCAATTGTTCCACTCTTATCTTCGACTATGTCCTTCGCCTTGACCAGTAAGTTTTCTTATTCCTTTTTGTATGTCTTCAATTTTTTAAGTGTCAATGGTGATTTTCATAGATTCTAGGTCTTTCCTTCATTTTAAGAAAACTTTAAAGAGATTATTAGCAGTACAATACATAAAAAGCAGGGATTCTTATGAAAAATTGCATATTGATTGTAAAAGGGACATTCATGAAAACTATATGTTTAATGCTAGTCATCACTTTTTTTTTTGTTTCTATTGTTTCTACAAATTTTCTAATTGTAGAACCTATAAAATTATGTGTGTAATTATAAAGCCTGAAGGCTCCATGAACAAAACTATGCTTCTACAATTTCAAAATTTGTAAGTATAACTCATTAATCTGTATGTTGTCTTGTATTCAAAATTTAAATGATTGCATTCTCTCTGGAATTTAATGGATACACAATGCATTGTATTCCTCGTGTTTTTTCAATTAATGAATTCTAGTTCTTATTTCAATTAAAGAATTCTAGTTGGTAAATTGGGAGCATTGACTGTAACTGGATTTTTTTTTTCTCAAGCTTCTATTTCTCTGTAGTTATTTTATTTCATCTATCTAGAATGCATTCTTTTATTTCATCTATCCGGAATGCTTAGAACAGTGTTCAAGACCAGCTTCTAAGACTAGCAGAGAGAAGTAAGAAGAAATCTAAATCCAATTAACAAGCCAACTAAACAAAATTAATTTTTTTTTAGCAATAACATTATTTAGACAGAAATACGATTTGGAAAATGAAGGCTATGAAAACTTTATTTTGTTTTGGTAGTAACATTATGTAGACAGAAATATGAATTGGCAGATGAAAGATGTGAAAACTTCATTTGATGCAGATGCAACCTAAAAACTCAAAAATTACCATCTAGGTTATTATAGAGAATATGCCAATTAAGTCAAATTCATTCAACATTTAAGTCTAATTTATTCAAAATTGGTTAGAATGAACAAATATTTGATTGAAAAAGTTATTCACACTGACCAAAGAACGGCTACAACAATCGCCATGGTGGAACAGATGATGTTGGACATAAATAAGAATTTATGGTGAAATATATAACCAAAAAACTTATTCACCCTAACCGAAGAATGACTACAACAATCACCATAGTAGAATATATGATGCTAGACATAAATAAGAATTTATGGTGAAATATATAGCCAAATCAAAGTGCAGGCTTGAACATCTTCGGAAGTAGTTTCATTTCTGGAGAGCTATATAACCAAATCCAAATTAGAGTGCACACCCAAATTTCTTCAAAAGCAAATTCACTTACCTCAAAATTAAGGAGGAGCATGCAACTTTCCTCTTGAAACGAAGAAAGATAATGCAACTTTCCACTTGCCACAAAGTTGTGGACTACATTTTGCCACGAAGTTGTGACTACACCACATATGTAAGTGGCTTTGGATATGCATTTCATTGGATATGTATTGCAATGGATAATGTAAAACATTAAATACTTTGCAAATAATGCTAACTACAATGTAGCATTAAACTAGGATTGAAGTCAGTGAAATTTCAAATTATCATAAGTTTTAACAAAATCATACTGTTTTGTTGCAATAAAAGCTTGAAACTAAAACTTCACATAAAAAAATTGTTTGAGCAAATATTTCTATTCAAACATTGGTTAAAATAGTGAATACATAGTTGGTCAAAATAATTTAATGTTTAGTCGACGCAAAAAAATCGCTATAGGCTTTGCATGCAGAAGGCAGGGACTAATAAGGTCATCTTTCATAATATATCTTGATTGTGTTCCGTTATAAAAATCATGATATTCGCCTCTTCTCTTTATATGCAATAGGATTATCTTATATGATACAAATTGGGTGTGACACCTTACAAACAAGGGAGCGATTGTCGTAGCGGTAGTCCCTGTTGGGGTGGTAGAAGCATGCAAATTCGATGCTGGTTATGACATATGCTCATGGACCAAGAAGTGTTGTGGATAAGAACATGTAAATGCAAAGACATTTGAAAGTACAGAGGTTAAACATTACCATAATCGAGACAATAGAAAAGAAAATCAGGTTCAAGATCACCTAGGAAAACTGATAACTTGCAGCAAATTACAATGAGTAACCCACGTGATCGAATCAAGTAACACCGAGAAAAATAAAGAATCAATAACTAACCATAACAAAAGTATGGCAACTTATAGTTTATGTTGAAAGAAGGGATCAATAAATTGCATATTTAAAGTTTTAAATAGGATTTTCTTGAAATTTGATGGAGGATTACTTATATCCCTTGATTATTTCATGGTTTTGGTAGAGAAATAAGCTGCAGAAGCATATGAAGAGGATTTGAATGGGTAGATTTACTGGAAAAATTCCAAAAAATTATTTTATTTAGGTTTATAATAATTTTCACGGCTATAAAAAGTATATAAAAGGTGAAATTTAAGTATATACCATAGAGTCATCAAAGTGCTTCACCACCACTATCGATTGATGGAGAACACAACTATCAATGATTATAGGGCATAGTAAGAAGATGAGAAGACCTAACGCATCGACTTGTCTCATCCTCCACTCAACCTAGCATGCAACCAATGCTCGTCTTAATTGATAGAAGACCAAGTGGCACATATTGTTATCACACTTAGCTTTTATGGTTAATCATCCGTTATAAGCCACATAAGCAGAAAAATGAGCAGGTTTGATGCACTCACTTTTTTCATCCCAGGCGAGCATAGTCTTGTGCAATCTACAATAATTTGAACAGAGACAATAAACCCAAATCCGGTCACCTTTAGTTGCAACAGAGAATGAATTCAAACATAAATTAGCAAATTTATGGTGTGTTTCACTTGTCGAGTTAACCCATGAACAAGCTCCATTGAATCCAGCGGAAAAAGTCACAGGAGTAGAGATAGTAGGTCAATTGAATCGAGCCTGGCAAGTGTAGATACAATTTTTGTATTGCATATAATTGAATCGAGCTTGAAAGTGTACATACAATTTTTTTTTGCACTAAATATTGTTAAGGAAAAGTCTGCTAACGTTGAGCTTCAGAGAGGTATTTAAAGTCTGCTAAGCATGATCCTCAGAGAGCCATTTTTTTGCGGAAGCATCCTAGCAAGCAATGATGGGAAAACTATAGAGGTAGAAGCCTAAAAGGTAGTTCAGAAAGACATAGAAGGAAGTTGATCATCCTTAGTAGCATCAGTGGTAAAGTTCCAAGACTCAGGGAAAAGTCGACAGCTTCCTTCGCTCAGTCAGATTCACCATATTGATACCTAGTGGCCTAACTGCTCTGCATGCAGGTAAGAGTAAACTTGTAGTAGGATTTGAATTTAAAATTAGATGTAATTAGATGTTACTATTAATGCTATATCATGGTGAATTCTCTATGCACCTTCATAAGGAGGGTGAAATCAACAACTTAGGAAAAGTGGTAGAAAACACTTGTGTAACAGTGGAGCGACCCCTTCACCAAGAGGCTGAAATCCTCAACTCAGGAAAAATAGAAGAAACCAACTATGTAGTAGCACAACAGAAGACATAGTAAGTTTTTGTCCATGATGGTAATTGTAAACTTTGCATGTTTTGGCTTTCTCCGGTTAGCAGGTAATTCTAAACTTTGGATAAGACATCCAAGCTGTTTTATATAAATTTAAAAAATTATAAACTTGGAATATTTAGATAAACAATTTTATATACGTAAAAAAATAACAAACTTGGAATATCTAATTTTTTGTTTTGTTAGCATTTCTAAAAAAACTACAAAATACTACCGTTTATTTTACTTCCACGTTGTTGTTGGCACCGCTTCCACAATGTCCGAAACTAGCTAGAGCTAGCTGTCATGTTCGAAGCTAACTAGCTGTTTGTTTTATTGTTAGATTGTTTTTAGCACCTAGCCTGCATTATTGATCCCACTAAAACTCTAGAAATGTTCCTCGTAACGCAATGATATATTTCCTGATAATGTAATGATATATTTCATTCCTATAAACATGGAAGTCTATGAAGTTTCCTATTTAGACGAGGATTTGCAAACAAAAGGTTGGTTGCATGTAGATTGAAGATATATTTTTACATATATTTTCCCATTCACACGTTGCTAGATCATTTTGTTTGTATTTGTTGGATCCGTTTGTTACTGCAAACAAACTGAAAGTATTCTTTTACATATATTTAGTTAGCTATGAATCCACTTCTACAATTTTGAAGTATTTGTATATGTATGAACCGTAGGAAGCAAAACATTTGAATCGGATGGCATGTGGATAAGGCGCTCTCACAGGGTGGTGATGGAGAAACCTTGATAAAAAATAGGTTGCAGCTAGCCGTTGCCACATACTGTACCTGTGCACTGTACTTGCAGCACTTGCAACGACGAGGGCATTAGGCGGCCGTGGAAAAGTGTGAAAAACTTGAGAAGATTTTGGAAATCATTTATGTTTTTATTCTATTTTTACTGTAACTATTTTACCATAGATTGAATAAATGCTGAAATTTGGAATTTGAAAATACCTTTCTATGTGTTGATTTTTGTTTGTTTCTGCTTTTTCTTTGAACACCCTTGAGCTTGCTTTGAACACTTTTGAGGGATTTCTAGGATCCACAGCTTCTTTTACAGGTGCGTCTGTAGAAATCCACTGCTTCTTCTACAGATGAGTCCGTAGCTATGATGGAGAAACCTCAATAAAAAAATAGGTAAATAGGTTGCAACTAGCTATTACCGCGTACTGTACCTATACAGGCACATTCCAACATAACTGCTATAGATGCCAATAGACCTATCTTCTACACGGGTCGTGGTTTACAAGCAAGGTCCAGGGCCAGGGCCAGTTGTTGAACCAAAGTCTTTGTGGTGGCAGGTGGTTAGAGTTGCTGGCTTCGCGGTGGCAAACAGAGATGGCAGCTGGTTGGCAGGTGGCTAGCTTTGCGGTGGGAACCAAACTTTGCTTAAAATTCACAAAGAGCCAAATAGCAAGTAAATCCAGACTTTGGTTAAAACTTTTGTTAGTCCCTGTATATTCAACAACCCGAAAATAACCCGACAATAAGACCTCCAATATAAAAGTTTGGATAAAAGCTAAAAAACATCAAAGCTCGAAAATTAAAGTTTGGATAGCATCCAAAAACATCAGTTAAATGCTCTGGTCAACTCGAATTTATAGGCAGTGAATGTCGTTGCGAATGCTATAGTCCCTGCTATTCCAAAGGTAGTGACTAATAATAGGTTTGGCTTCCATAATATAACTCGATTGTGCACCCTTGATAAAAATCATGATATTCTTCCATGATGCAACCTAGGTGTTATATCAATTAAATAATAAATTTAATTTTGTTATGTGTTTGCATGATATGATAGTTTAGATTTCAATTTTTAAAACTGACTGTACTATTTATTAGTTGTTCCATTAGATATTGTTTCCATAATTTTTACCATTTGATGAGGATTGTGTGGACATCTATGAGATTGAGGCACAAATAATCCTAGGAAATGATTTTGACATGTTGTAATATTTATGTGAATTAGGGTTCAAGGATTTTCAATGATATTATTTCCTATGTTAAGATTGTTTTTTTTCAAGGTGGTATGTTTTTTGTGTGCCATATGAGATAATTATATACACTTCTACTTTACAAATTAAATGAACTTTTTGGTGCTCAAAGCATGCACAAGGTCCATTATTCATCTTAATCCTACAATAAAGTTTCTTGTTGAATAAGGTTGTTTCACTCTAACTCTCTAGTTATTGTTTGATTTATCCATGCTTCCTTTAGATATCTAGTTTTGACCTAACTTTTGAATCAACTAACGCCCTATATATGCAATTGACAATAGAAATTTTCTCCTTGATGTTATACGTTTCTTATCTCATTCATGAGAATTGTAATGTTAAGCCATATATAGGCCCCATGTTATCCTGAAAAGCCCTTTATTAAGCCCTAGATATTAAGTCGATACATTTGTATTGGTATATTGTTATGTAGGCTAAAGCCCATTATGTTCCCATTTTATTATAGTTGTATAGTTTGTATCCTATATATACACTAAGGAGACCTAGTCTTAGGATCATCAAATATTGTTTTGTTCATTGTATTTATTGTATAAGGAGGTTTCCCCCTCAAAATGGACTGTAATTATTGGTTTCTTATGCTTCTGTAGGTGTAAGGATCATAATTTTTTGTATTAAAGCTCTTGGTCCTAATGTTTTTTCTGCTTCAAATAGGTCGTTGGGGAATTTTTTTCTATAACATTGTTTTTGAGAGGTTTCAGAGGTGAAACTTGGAGAATATTGAGAAAACATCTTGGGAAATACCTAGTTCAAATTTCATATCTTGTTGCCCTATATTTTTAGAGGGAATGTATGGTTTCTAAATGCTCCTAAATTCTGTTTCAAACAGACTCATTTGTAATTTTTGTTATAGCTTTTATTTTTTAAGGTTTCATACCATGAAACTTGTAATACATTAAGCCAAATTTGTAGTGAACATCTTGTCCATGTTCATTAGAAAAAATTTGAGGTCTAAAATGGGAATCCTAAGGAACATTATAAATAATAGAGGAAATTATCAAATAAGATTAGATTAAATTATCAAATTTTAAGGGGAAAAAAGAAAAAAACTAATTTTTCAATTCATATTCTCAAATTATTTCCATATGATTTTACTCAAATTTTTAGTATGAGCACTTGATACAAAATCTAATTCCTCATCCAATGAATACCCATGTTGCATACTTTTGAAATACGCTATTACATCATGAAAAATAGGAAATACATGAAAAAGCATTATTGCAATCACATTTTTCATGTATTTTTCATTTTTTGTGTAGCATGGTCCATCAAAAGTAGACAACATGGGTACTCCTTTGATGGGGAATTAAATTATACATCCAATGAATGCTCCATCTCAAAATCTAAGTAAAATCATAGGGAGATGAGTTGAAAATATGAGTTGAAAATATAATTCTTTTTCATTTTTTAATCATTTCACTTTTTACCCCAAAATTGGTGAAATATCCTCCATTGTTGACATTGTCATATTGAAGCCTATTGGTCCTTATGAAGTTGATTTTGGTTGTACATTTTTGTTTTGAGGCACATTTTTTACCTCAAAAATTCTCTAATGATAGATCTTGGTTCACTAAATTTTCAAATATATTCTCTGAAGACATTAGGGTTTTTATAGGCTCTAGAATTTAGTCTTGAACATTCTAGTTGGACATTTATGCCATAACTTTTTTTTGTAAGGCTTCGTAAAGTGAAACTTGGACCATATGAAGGAGAGATATCATGGAATATTGGTTCCATTTTAAGAAATTGGTTCAATGTGTTTTTAGGGTTATGTCTTATGACAATTACATTTTGTGAACAATCATGGAATATATTTTAAACAAGTCAACTTCATATTTTTGTTTTATATATTCTTGTCTAGAGATTTTTAAACTGTGAAATATTCAAGAATTTTAGGATATATACATAATTACCATAGGTACAAGTTCCAAAATTATATTTCGAGATTTAGACATGTGGCATGCTATACATATTTGCTCATAGAAAGAGGCCAAAAAACAAACATATTTTGGGAAAGTTACTCTAACTTTCGATTGGCACATCAGATTTAGTTCACACCTATGGAATTGCAAAAAATACATATGAGAGTATTAGAAAACATTTTTTCTAATCCAAAAGGCCTAAAATATTAGAGATGTGTCAATAAAGATTCAATGATTATAATATTCTCCAAATCTATGTAACTTACTAGTGACCTAGTTGTTCATTACAAGATTCCCTTTTCTTTGTTGTAATAAAGCGGCTTGGGATATTATTATTTTCCAAAATGCCTCGGAAGAAAGATAATACAATAATTTAATCTACTAAAGGCTCATCCCCAAATCATGATAGAATTGAAGACTTGGAATTTCGGTTATCTCTATTAGAGAATAAAGCTAATGAAATGGATGGTAGAATGTTGAAAATGGTGGATTTCTCAAGTTTTAAAGAAAATTTTGAAAGAGAATGGAAGGAAAATGAATAAAATTAAGGAAGAAAACCAAAAATACATGATTTCCATGGAAAATATTCTCTTGGGGAGGCTTTCTAAAAGGGATGTGGAGATCCAAGGAAGCTGTGAACATAAAGAGAAGAATGTTGTTGAGAATCAATCACATATGGGGAGTATGTTATCACAATTGAAGAGAATTTTCTTTTAATAAAATATCCATAATAATGTATTTTCCAACCAAGGTACACATCATTAGGGTTTCATGTGAGAACCAAGGAACTACTACATTCCAAATGTGTTTTCAAATAGGACACTTGGAGAAAAATCTCCCACAGGAATAAAAGATCCCAAAAAAAGGAAAAGATGTAGGCACATAAGCCAAAGGGATGAAAAGTAACAAATGATTTCATTTCCAAAGAGGAAGAAGAGAACAAGGCAGAAATCCATCTAAGGAACTATAGATACAACATGATAACCAAGTAAATAGGGGGCGAGTGGACCAGTTAAGAACCATGACTGACATCTATAAGGATATTAAATTTGTTGATATTAAAGCAACTAAGCACCAAAAAGATGAAAATCTAAATAAATGAGGCATGGGGGGCTACCAAGAACTCATGTATATGAGATTCAAAATTAGAGAAAGAGGCTCCTATGCAAGAAGTTGGAAACGAATTAGCCATGGTAACAGATGAATCCAACCAAGGATTTTGGCAAACAGTTCAGAAGAAGAAAGGGAAAAAGGGAAGTTAAGTGATTGTTATGACACTTAACCCCATACATTATGTGTCTTTCTTACTATTTATTGTTATTTCTCTTCAACCAAAAGGCTAACATGACTCAAAGATTAGAAGGATCTACATAATGTAATTGTGTTTCTTGTTGCTCAAGTTGAATAAAATTATGATTTTCTCTTCGAAAAAAAAAACAATTTTAAAAACTCAACAAAAAACATACATTTTTCATATAGATATAATTAAAAAAAACACATTTCTCGACATTTTCGCTAAAAATAATATATCTAATAACGTTTTTTTTAGAAAAAATAAATTGAAAATTAAAAGTTGAAAAATAGTAAATTTTATGAATTTTTTTATGAATTTTATGTCAAAATTGATAATATTAATTTTTTTTCCCAAAAATATTGTCTCATATAAAATTTTAAATAAAAATAAGAAGCACCCTATTAAAAAATAATAAAAACAACTAAAAAAAATTGTTTAATTAAAAGACAAACTAGAAAATATATTGAAAAAAAAGCAATATTAAAAAACAAATTAAAATCATTTAAAACAACATGACTAAAAATAGCCAAAATTAATTTAATTAATTAATTAAAAATATTATCAACTATTAGAATATATATAGATATATATATTAAAAAACAAAAAAAATGGTTTTTAAAATTAAAATAATGAGAGTATAAAAAACATTTCAGAAATCGTAAAAAATTAAAATATTGTTAAAAATTAAAAAATAAAATTAAATCAGAAGAAAAATAAATGAATTGAAAAATAAACCATGTATAAAAAAAAGGAAAAAGAAAAGAATAGAATCATAAATTAAATATATAAAAAAAAATTACAAAATTGAAAAACATATTTTAAAATTATTAAAAACATTTCTCCGATTTTAAAAAAGTGTGTAATATATAGAAAGGAAAACATAACAAAATATAATATAAAATAATAATAATAAATAAAAAAATACATTGTAAATTAATTAAATAATAAAAATAAAAAATATTAAGGAAAATATCAAGAAGATAGTTAAAATATTGTTTAAATTTCTTTCTATTGGGTGAGGATGAATTTCTCTGCTTAGTTGGGGCCAAACATCCACTTGTATGGTGGCTGGACTGATCCGCGAGCCACTCTATTTTCCCTAGTGGTGGGCCTTTAGCCCCTCTCAAGCGTTACGTCGATCCAGCTAGGGCTAAAGGGTCGTCGACAGAGTGGCGAGATTGGCCTGCCCATAGCTTTGCCGCCACCTCTATGACCTACCAATTATGGCTAGAGGGCCACTGTAGGACGACTACAGAATTCCACTACAAAAATGGCCCTGTCAGTGACACTTTGGTCGTGTTTGATAAGGCGTCGATTCCAGGAATCAAGGACTCCCCATCCCCTTCTCTCCCTTTCATAGCAAGGGAAAAAGGGGCACCATAAGAGTTGCTAGAGTGATGTGCCTACTAATATAGTTTCCATACTTGCAACCCTTTGGCTACAATCGACTCAAGTTTATATTCTTGGAATCGACTCATCCCCCTCCCCCTACACCCAATAGGGTTGAGAAGGCTATCGAGAGGCTGGATTGAGCATCCTCCCCACGACATCTACGGAAGAAGCGCCACCGAAATGGTGCCTAAAGTGACACGCCCACTACTCCATCTATCCTAATGGCGACCCTCTGGCCATAAAAGATCTCGGTGTCGATTCCTGGAATCTACCATAGGGGCTTCACTAGGGGAGAAATACCATACCACGTATGTTAATATTGGGGGATATATATTGAGGAAAAAATTACATAATAAATTGAGCATATAATAGGTGGTAAATGACTTTTATATTAGTAGCTATAAAATATGGAGCTCAAAGTTGATGAAAGAATATAAAGTGGTGTAAAAGATGTTAATGAAAAATTGGATACCTACAATATCTAGTGAAAGTAGTGGTTTTTTAAATTGGGAAGGTGTATTTGATTCATATTGGTAGGGGGTTAAATAATGTGATTTTTATAGGTATTTTATAACATGTATTCCAATTAAGGGTATTGTTTAGTATACCACAAATGCACGTGATATGTCAGAGGTTCATTGAGTGAAGCCTCCATAGAATCGAGACCCCTTCCAACAAGTCCAAAAGGCCAACGACAAGGGTGATTAGAGAAACACATTGCATAGGCCACCCTACCGGTAATCCTTTGGCCACAACTAGGCACGGATGGATTTTGGGAATCAACCACGACCCTTCAATATATATATATATATATATATATATATATATATAATTTTTTTTTATAATTATTTATTATTTTAATTTTAAATGTATTTTTGTTTGTTAAATTTTTTAATCATGTCTTTCTTTCTCATATAAAAATATGTTTTTTGATTTTTTTGTTTTGTTTTTCTTACTATTTTTTAAGTTAGAAAAGTTTTTTTTATTTAATTTTTAAATTTTTTTTATTTTTTGAATTTGTTTTTTGCTTTTTTGAATTTTTTAGTGTTTGATTTTCATTTATTTATTTTCCCGGTTTTCAATTCTTTAAATTGCTCTTATTTATTATTATTTTTTAACCTTTTTATTATTATTTTTAATTTTATTATTTGGTTTTAATTTAATTTTAATTATTATTTTTTTTACCTTGTATTATTATTTTTAATTTTTAATTATTTGGTTTTAATTTTAATTTTATTTTTTTAATTCTGTTTTGTTATGTTTTTTCATTTTTTTATTTTTATTTATTTATTTTGCTAATGGGACTTTGTCGATTCTCAATTAGCAACCCGTTCCCACTATGTATTAAGTTGATAGTTGATATTTAAATTTTAGTTATAATGAATTCAATTTGCATCCACTGTGTGTAAATTTGATGGTTCATTTTTAAGTTTTCATCGCAATGGATCAAGTCCCCATAATTTTTAAATTTTCATTGCAATGTGCTAAATTTTCATAGGCTAAGATTTTTAAAGAGTTGTACTTTTAGCATTTAAAAAAATTTCTCTTAGCCTAATGACTATTTATTTAGGTGCTCATTTTAAAGGTATTTTTTAGTCAAGATGTTTGGTCTATAATGTCATGATGGAAATATATTGAAAATTTGAGTTATTTTTATACTCATGATATTTAGTTTTAATTACATGGTTTAAAAATATCAAAATTTTAAGGTATTTGGAATATGATGCTTCAACGAAATCACGAGAAGCTTTCAACATGATATTGTTAATAGTAAAAATCTACTATAAGAATTTTCAGAGTCGTGATATTTTATCTTTAACAATATCATTAAAAAATATTGAAATTTTAATGTTTTTAAGAGTCTTGATACTTGATTTTTAATAATATTGTAATTTTAACGTTTTTCGGTGTCATCATATTTCATTTTTAATGTCATTGCTAAAAAATGGTTGAATTTTATCAAAACAAAAAAAAACATTGATCCAACATTAACACTTTTGAATCCAACATCAACACTTATCAACGCTCTACATTTTTAGTATGTTTTTTCATGTTTTTTTCTTAAAACAATTGGCTTTTACTACGTTTTATAAAAACGACATTTAAATTTTACCCAAAATAAAGTGTTAATGATCATCAACACTTTGTTTTTCAAGGTGTTGTTGATGGTTTTTTTTAAATAATAGTGGTTTTTGGGCTAGATTTCTCATATTGAAGTTATGGTTCATGTTAAGTTTGTAACTTTGTTTCGATTTATCATGAACCAAGAGGGATCAAAAATTGAGAAAATAATTTCATCCTTAGGGGTTTCTTTTTTCTCAATTGATGATAAATCCATGCTAAGATAGGTATACATTGTTTCATGATGTATTCATAATCATTTTTTTTTAATGAATTTTCAATCATATATTTTCTAATAATACCCTTTCCATAGAAACATATGTTTTCTCTTCCTCACATATTTCACCTGTCTTTCTATTATTAATTATATTCTTTTTTACACCAATAGACATGTCTATTTTGGAATGAGGTTTTCAAAATTTTAGTTTAACTATTAATAATTATTCGGTGGATGGTAGATATTTGGCCTTCATAAGTTATTCTAGAATATGTATAGTAGTATACACAAATCCAAACTAGTTATGCCTTTTTTTCCCTCTTAATTATTTTCATTAATTAAAAATAATATCATATCCACATATATATTATAAAGTGAGATATGATTTTATGATTTTGTGCTATTGATAAGCCACAGTATTGGCCCATAGTGTTATAAGAAATTTTATTTACTCTTTAAGATGTACATGGTGAAGAACCTTGTCTCATGTTCTTGAAAATGTGTATATGTTTAACTTATATATTAATTTCTTTATTTATTAATACTTTATTTACCTCAATGATTTTTTTTAATTGTAGCAGCTTGAGATGTATCATGTAGCAAGTGTTTTGATGTTTATTATGAATTGATGTCTATAGGGGTTTACCAACCTTTTAATTTATATGGTTAAGCTATTTTATGAACTTTCAATCCAACTTGATATGCGAGTTGGCATTCCTATTTTGGAATAGAGCTTTAAGAATTTTAATTATGTGAATAGGCTTGTCTATTTTGGAATAGGGTTTCTACAATTTTAATTTAGCTATCAATAATTATTGTTAGATGGTAGGGATTTAACCACTTGTAGTCATCTCAAAAGCAGTTACTAATTTTATTGATTAAAAAAATGTCATATTAACGAGTGACATATGAAACGAATTGTGGCTTTTTAAGCATGTAATATTGATAAGGCATGGAATTGGTCCATGGTATTGTAACAAAGACTATTGATAGATTAAGAATCTCCATGGTTAAGTGGGAGTGAATCTCATAGCTAAAAATCATTGCATGATTTTGGACAAAAATGAGCAGAAAAAATTGTTCATAAAAGGGTAATTTAACTCATATATTGTTTTTTGTTATTAACTATTTACTAGTGCTTTAATTTGTATGGATGACTATTTTAGTAATTATCAAGAATTACTTAAATGGTTGGGCTACTTCAATTAGCAATAGTTATTAGGTGGAGTTATTAGGTGAATGGTAGGCCTTTTACATTCAAAGAATATACTAGAAAATTCTTAATAGCAGTCACAAATCAAAGATTGAAATTTATGTCTAAAGTAGTTATGCCTTAGCTCCCATTTTAATTAAATTGATTAATTTTAAAAAAATGTCATATGAATTGAATTAAGGTTTTTTGGGTATGTGGTATTGATAAGCCATAGTATTGTAACAAAACTTACTTACATAGTAAGAATCTCTATGATAAAGGGGAGATGAATACCGATCATTAATGCCTTGTCTTATTCTCGTGTTACTCTTGGACATGACCATGATGTAGCCTCGCAATTCCGAACTTACAAAAAAAGGTATATCGATTGTTATTTTGTTTTCTCAATTGTGGTTCATGGTCACTGAGTGGCCGCTACATCCACAGGTAATAATGCGGGCAGATCCACCTAAAGGAATTTTTATTTTCTTTGTTCAATTGTGATTCATGATCACTAAGTGGCTGCTACATCCACTCGTAATAATGCGGGATGTTAATATATAATCTTTATATATTAGTTATTTTAATAATAATATTTGGAACAAATTCATATGGTGGTGTAACTATAGATGGTTCAAAAGTCATTTTAAGGTGTAAATCGATATAAAGTCCACGTCGATGGATATATGTGTGCAAATTGGTATGGTGGTGTAACTCCGTGTAGATGGATCATAAGTCATTGTTAGGTGTAAATGGATATAAAGGATGGATAGAAAGTCATCCTTAGGTGTAAATGCCTAAAATCATCATCTTGATGTTTTAAAAGCTGGAGGCTTTTGCGTTTGCCGTGGGTGCCTGGCTGAACAAAAGAATGACGACAGAGTTGGGAATTCAGCAGTGGCAAGATTTAGAGAACTCAGAGTTTTATGTTAAACTCATCGCTGCTCTTCTTTTTGTCGTATTGTTAGCAGCATGGAGGTTCTTGTCGAGGAGCCTGCCACTGGGACCTTTCCCGTTGCCCATTATCAGCAACCTTCACATGTTGGGAAAGCTTCCTCACCGAGCGCTGGCTGCTCTCTCTGTGGAACATGGCCCACTCATGTCTCTGCGCCTAGGCTCCGCCCTCACCTTAGTCGTCTCCTCCGCAGAGATGGCCAGCGAGTTTCTCAAGACCCGTGATCTGCTTTTCTTAGACAAAGGTCCGTGGGCAGCTGCTAAACATTTGTCATTTAATTGCGCGGACATCATCTTTTCTCCACATAGGGCTTACTGGACGCAAACGCGTAAGCTCTGCGCTTTGGAGTTGTTGAGCTCCAGGCGCTTAGATTACTTCCGGTCTATTAGAGAAGACGAAGTCACTGCTATGAATCGTTTTATTATTTATTCAGATGCCCAGAAAGGCTCTTGTCCTTTAAACATCAACCAAAATACGTCATCCCTTGCAACGGCTATAATTTGCACGATGGCCTTCAGTAACCAAAATACGTCATCCCTTGCAACGGCTATACTTTGCAGGATGGCATTCAGTAAAAGATATTCTGACCAAGAATCAAGAGCTTTCAGTTCATTGGTCAAGGAAAGTTTACTGTTACTCGGCTCATTTAATATTGGAGAATACATACCTTCCTTGGACTGGATGGATTTGCAAGGTCTCAACCTTTGGGGGAAGAAGCTACATTCTACACAAGACCACTTGTTAGAGAAAGTAATAGAACATGTTGCGCAGAACGGAGCCAACAACACGCATGATCATGTGGAGTCCTCTCCTCATGGTTAACTTGTCAATGGTCTCTCATTTCAAACTAACTTAAACATCAATTGCAAGTTTTAATTTCATAGAAGAATGTGGATTCCTATATGAGTGATCGAATTGCAATTTGGCTTTAATACAATCTTGTCCAGCTGTGAATTCAGTGATGGATTCATTTGGACTTGAATTTATGAATGATGTTTAACCTTCTTTATCATGCTCGTGCAGAACATATATGTGATGTTTAAAACTCTGTATTATGCTCTTGCAGGATAGATTAGGATAGCTAGGACTAGAATAGAGTAGTTAGAAGTAGTATAGATAGGATTTAATACATAGAGGTTAGTTGTTTTATATTTGTTGATCTAATTGAAGTCTTCCTCCCGGAAGCAACTTTTTGACATGTCCAAATAGTTTACGGGGTCCCTTAAAACCCTTCGGAGCTAGCTATCCCAAACGAAAGTAGGTCTAATTGGGGCTTGCGATCGGGTTAGTTCCCCTTGTTGGGAATGTGCACATTCTCCAGGTCAACAAATTGGTGCTAGAAGGAGGGCCTGAGCCGCCCTCTCCAGCTTTTCAAGATTTCATCTATAAGTGCCATGCATGGATTCAAAAGGATTAATGTATGGATCGTAAAGGTCAGAGAGATCCTACCACACATTTGAAAGAGCCTCATATTCAAGGAATAGAGACCCCTCTAAGTCTTGTTTCCGGGTCACCCAAGGAAGAGAGACTATGGGAATATCCTATCACTCAGGAACAACCTGTAAGAGCACTTACTCAGGCTTACGCTCATTCCATCTCTCAGCTTCCCATCTTTCACTCCTTACCTTCGACAACTAAGAGAAAACGAAGGATATTTACCTTGAGTGAAGATACATTAGTAGCCACTTCTCTCGAAGACATTATCCTAGAATCCTTGCAAAGTATCGACACCCCTTAGGAAGAAATTCCTAAGGATTCCCCTTCTAAAGTTAACTCCTCACTTGATTTTGAGAATCCTGGCAGAGAAGCCTCCGACGAAAACTTCCCTGCCCATAATGTGGCCAACGTTCCCCCTCCAGGTGGGAATCACCCTCCACCTCCTCCTCTAGGTGGGAACCAACCTCCACCTCCTCCTTCGGGTGGGAATCAACCCCCACCTCCTCTTAGAGCACTCCCTCCCTAGCTTGCATAGGATGTTGTAGTGGTACCTGGGCAGTAGCATCCCTTACCCAAAAATACTGAAAGAGTGTTGCCTAATTTCGACCTTGAGCGGGGAGATACTACTAATAACCATATTCACTCTTTCTTCCTAGCCTTCCATAGGTTGGGGGTTGCCGATGAAGATGTTGTGTGATGCCTATTCTCTTTTACTTTTATTGGTGTAGCCTCCATGTCGTATTTTAGTTTGAGAATAGGATCTATTACCTCATGGGATGCTTTTTAGCAGGCCTTTTGGACAAGTTTGGTGATGACAAAACACCTGCGGTCTTAGTTTTAAAATTATCCCATCTGAAAATGGAAAGCAAGGAGAAAGTTAAGGATTTTAACATCCGATTTAACACCTTGTTTAACAAAATCCCAGTCACCGTTAGACCTACTGAAGAGGTGCTAATAGAATTCTATATCTCTACTCTCCCTGTCCCTACAACAATGTGGGTTGAAAGGAGTAATGTACAAACCTTACAAGGTGCTATCGATGAAGCGGTGAAAGCTGAAAATGAAATGATCAGCCTCACAGCATGCCACCCTACAACTGGAGAAAAGAAAGCCTCTCAGACATCCAAGAAGAATAATGGAAATGATAACAAGGGGGCTGAAACTAAAGACAAGGACATCACGGATGTGGAAGGGTTGCATCGGATCATTAAGAAAATTACCAACATAGTCATTGATATGAGAAGGAATCATGGAGAGAGTACTAGTGGTAAGGGAGGAGATTATAATAACAAAAAACCCTTCAAACCTTTCTACTGGAAGAAAATAGAAGGTGGTCATGGTCAGCTTGCATTACCTGCTCCACCTAATGAAGGGGATTTAAACACAAAAGAATTGGCTCTCATTAGATCGCTCCTCAACAAAGAAGAACCTATACTAGAGCTCGAACCAGAACAAAGAGACAAGGAGGAATACCAAGTAGAAGAACCCTCAGATGAGGAAACCCAAATTAATGTGTTGTGGGATTTCCATAATGATGAGAATGATGACGAGGGAGATTACACTGTAGAAATCAATGCTAATGAAATTGACACACGCATTGGAGGGCCGCTTCCAGGTGTGACAAAGAACTAGACCAAACAAAGCAAGACGTTTGCCCTGTGAAAGCATCTGCTCCCGGAATTCTTGTTGAGAAGAGTGGGCCTGGCGGTCAATCCAAGAATACCCTTGTTGCA
The DNA here is from genome assembly GCA_000404065.3 of Pinus taeda. Lineage (NCBI taxonomy): Eukaryota > Viridiplantae > Streptophyta > Pinopsida > Pinales > Pinaceae > Pinus > Pinus taeda. Next base: position 43,136 of record APFE030390794.1, on the reverse strand, counting down.
AGTCACCCAGAGAAAGAAAATGCGTCTCCCACTGCAACGAAGGCTACTCAACCTGGTAAACCCCCACTTAAAAATGGAAAAATAGGTATGTTTACTCTATGTTATCCTATCTGTAACATTGATTTTAATATTGTGGATGATATCAAGAAGTCTAGGGCGAATATAACATATTTTGACTTGCTAAAATTAACACAACAAAGAGATTTGTTGTTGAAATCTATGAATGAGCAGAACTGCAAAACCCCCACCACCTCTAGCACCCAAACCAAGAAGCCAATGTCCAAACCTGTTAGTAACACTAGTGCAGCCCAAATACCCTCAGCTATGGAGGCCACGTTGTTTAAAATGAATCAAAAACCCCAATATGTCAGCGCAGCCATGATAGGGAGGAAATCAAAATCTATGACCCCACCGTTCCTCATTATGTTTGAAATTTTTCAACATGAACGTCCACAATTGCTTGGTAGATTCCAGCGCCTCATCCATTGTCATGCCTTATGCTGTGGCTAAAAGAATTCAGGCCATATTTGAAAAAACTGGAACTCGAATCGTGCAATTAGATAGGACAAATGTGACAATAATTGGAGAATTGAAGGATGTGTTGATTCAGATTGCTGCTAAACCACAGTACACATAGGTCATTGATATAGTGGTAGTCGATATACCTGAGGCCTATGGAACGCTGCTTAGTAGGGACTGGTCAGCAAAATTGGACAGATACTTCTCGACTGATTGGTCCCATATCTTGTTGCCTCAGAAGGGAAAGGGTGATATGCTAAGAGTTGATAGGGAGAGATACATGAAGTATGTGGTAACGGAACTAAATGGTCCCAATGAACGTGTAATGTTTACCACTCCATCCTTGGGAACTATAGTTTCAATGTTTATAATATAGAAACTTGTTTTGGAGAGTTTCATGTAGAAACCATTGAAGAAACTTTGACACACACACAGTTGGAAATTCCCTCCTATAATCCAACTGATGAGCTATCATGTATTATAGTAGATGATAGGACCAATTTCTTAGATAATAGTTCAATTGATGTAACATTAGATGTAATATTCTGGACACTCTATTTTGACGTCTCTAACTGCTTGGAAGGTGCAGGTGTTGGAAGTATTCTCATTGACCTGGAAGGGAACCAACATCTAATGGCCAGCCGGTTAGAGTGCACATGCACCAACAACACAACAGAATATGAGGGCCTGCTGCAAGGCCTAAAGAAAGCCATTGGTATCAATGTGAAAAATCTTAAGGTTTTTGGTGACTCACAGATAATCGTAGATAAGCTAAGGAAAATGATACATTGCAATTCTCCACACCTGGTGAGGTACCAGCATGAGGTATGGGATTTAATTGACAATTTTGATTCCTTTAATATTACATACATACCTCGAGGCCAAAACCAAGATGTTGATCTAATTGCTAATATGGCTGCTAAACTTTTGCCTGATTTTAGATTGAAGAAAACTAAATGTTCTATTGAATCGATTTTCAGACCGTCCATGACTAATAACATCTCGAATTGGCATGTTTTTGAAGATGATGAGAAAATCCTTGAGTTCCTACACTGTGAGAAGACATTAAAGAGTGTAGTCACTGACGAAAGGGAGCATGACAAGCTTATGAATGAAAGGGAAGATGAGGAAAATGATCAACCCAATGTGATTCCAAAATCAGTGGTTAGGATGGAGCACTTGTATGACTTGCATGAAAAATTCAAGAAACCTACTAGCCTCAAAACACACAGATCGTCCATGAAGTAAGAAATGATCAACCTTGAGACCGAAAAATACCAAACAAATGTTAATCTGGGCCTGGGGTGCTCTTCGCAAGAAAAGGCTGCATTTTTCAAACTATTTAAAGAATACAAGGATGTCCTTGCATGGACATATGAAGACCTAAAGACCTTCGATACCAATATTATGCAGCATGTGATCCCTCTGGAAAAAGAGGCCAAGCCCTACCGACAAAAGCTATGTAAGATACATCCAGGACTAGAACATTGGTGAAGAAAGAACTGAACAAGATACTGGATGCTAAAATCATATTCCCAGTCAGACACACCCACTGGGTAGCCAATCTCGTGCCAGTGAGAAAGAAAAATGGAGACATTAGGATGTGTATTAATTTCAAAAACTTGAACAGAGCATATCAAAAGGACAACTATCTGGTCCCTTCAATGGAACACATCCTTCAATGTGTTTCTGGGTCTGAAATGTTGTCCCTATTAGATGGGTTTTTAGGATATAATCAGGTACTGGTATCGCATGGGGATCAGCTTAAGACAACCTTCAACACTAAATGGGGCACCTACGCATACCGAAAAATGCCTTTTGGGCTCATTACGCGGGTGCCACATTCTAGAGAGCTATGGACATAGCCTTCCGAATGTTGATGAACAAATTGGTAGTGGTGTACATGGATGACATCACTCTATATTCATGTCACAGGAGGGATCATGTTTATCACGTGAAGCAGATTTTTGAAAGATGTTGAAGGTATGGAATTTCTTTGAATCCCAAGAAGAGCATCTTTGCAGCCATAGAGGGGAAACTACTAGGTCATATCCTTTCTAAAGACAGGATTGTAATTGATCCTGAAAGAATACACACCATCATGAGAATACAACCCCCTTCTAAAAAAAATGACATGCAATCTTTCTTCAGGAGGATTAATTTCATTAGAAATTTCATCTCAAGCTTTGCAGAAATAATACGCCCCTTGCAGCTGATGATGAAGAAAGATGTTGTCTATAAATGGAGCAATGAAGCGAAGGAAGCGTTTCGATAAATCAAGGAAGCCATTGCTGAAGCTCTTGCACTAGTCAGCCCTGATTTTGGCAAAGGATTCTTCTTATACACCTTTGCTTCTGACCTTTCATATTCTACAATTCTCACTCAAAAAAATGATGATGGCGATGAAGTCCCCATTTCCTACATGAGTTCAAATCTCCAAGGAGCGGAACTGAATTACCCAAATGTGGAGAAACAGAGCTACACTGTTTTCAAGGCCATTAAACAGTTCTTCCCTTACTTATTAAAGGTTAAGACAAAAGTCATCGTGCTCCATCCTGCTGTAAGAGCCCTCTTCGTGCAGAAATAAATGGGTGAACAAAGAGGGAACTGGATAACTGCCCTTCAAGAGTTTGACCTAGAGATAAAGCCAACATTGATAGTTCGAGGGTAGGGACTTTGCAAGCTAGCGGTAGAAGCCTTAGCAGACCAAAAAGAGGCATCTGAAAAATCAGAAGCGTTGAGCTTGCAATATGCAGAAAAGGAACTCAGGGAAGAGCTCTTATGGATTAACGAAATGTTGATGTATGAGCGAGAATCATTTGAAACCTTTTTGGACCCCGAGTCATGGTACCACGACATACACTTCTATCTAGTGTGGAGTTCGTGTCCTGAACACATGGGTGCATCACAAAGGAGAGCTCTTGGATTAAAATGCAATCTATTTTATTTGGGTGACAACATCTTCTACAGAAACAATCACGATGGAATCTGGCTGAGGTGTCTAGAGAAAGATGATGCCAACCATGTATTGAAAGAAATGCATGACGGCCCAATAGGTGGTCATTATGGCAGAGAGACCATTGCCCACAAAATAATGAGATCTAGATATCATTGGCCCACAGTGTTCAGAGACTCGAATGCCTATGCTTGCAAATGCAAGGCATGCCAAACCGTCACAGGATGAGAAAAAATGCCCGTTGTTCCTCTCAGGCCTATCGTGATTTACCAACTGTTCCAACAATGGGGCCTAGACGTCATAGGCGAAATCACTCCAAACTCCTCATAGTAGCACAAGTATATACTCACAGCAACTGATTACTTCACTAGATGGACCAAAGCCATCCCGCTCCGAAAGGTGAATGAAGATGAGATAATATCATTCATTGAGAAATTCATTATCAACAGGTATGGCATCCTTGATGCTCTCATCTTCGATAATGCTTCTTATTTTTCATCTTTGAGACTGGCTGAGTTTTCCATTGATAAGTCAATCCAGATAAAATATGCAACAAACTATTATTCCCAGGGAAACGAAGTTGCAGAGTCTTCCAATAAGAACCTTATCCGCATAATCCACAAGACAGTCGCGGATAACTATAGGAACTGGCACAATGCCTTGACAAATTCCCTTTGGGCTGATAGGGTCACCGCTAAAGTGGCCTTGGGAAACTCTTCATACTTCCTAGTCTATGGACAGGAAGCCATCTTATGCCCAAAAATAAGAAGGGTCACCCCTTCAACCTTGCTTCAAGAAAGGATTGACCAATTAATGAAGCTGGAGGAATTAAGGGATAGAACCATAATTAGATTCAAAAATCATCAAATGATTGTAAAACGATGGTTTGATCATCATCTGGTGGGAGGTAAAGATTTCCAAGTGGGGGAACTAGTTTTGAAATGGGACAAGCTGAGTGAGCCAGAGGGTAAACACACAAAATTCCAACACCTATGGTTGGGCCCATTCCAAGTCGTTGAAAAGATTGGTCAAGGGATTTACAGGTTGAAAACATTACAAAGAGAGATTGAAAAGCTCCCTGTTAATGGCCAACATTTGAAGAGATACATCCAATAGCCACCACATTGGTGGTTGCCTCCTGAGTAGGGTAGAGTTCATTTCTTTTTGCTATTAGTTTAGTTGTATTTCTGTCCTTTCCTTTTTTTTTTGCCAAGTCTGTTCTCCTACTGTTGTCAATTACATTCCTTTTCAGCTAGATAATTGTAGTGCTCCGGTCTCATTCTGACTTTTAGATTTTCCCTCATTCGCTACTCTCAGCCTTTCCCTGCCTCATTAGCTTGTTGATGATTCTGTTGTTCCTGAATCTATATTTTTCCCGCAAATCAAACAAACTTTCTATTAGCCCATGAGTACTTGAGAATTAGTAGTGGAATGCAAATCGAAACCCCTCATTGGCATCTGCTGGGAACTGTGTGGGATCTGTTGATAACTTGGATATCTGGAGCTTGTAGGGGCATCTTTATAAAACAAAAAATGTTTAACTATAGCTGGGCTGGCATGGAGGAACACTGCATTTAAGTAAATCCCACTTAGACCTAGCCTATACTTGTTTGTAAGGTTTACAGTCATTCACCATTAGCCCCATCCACCACACTAAATTGTCCTCTACTTGTTGCCTGCAAGTAAACCTCCTTTCATGGGTTAAGCTCAATGTCATATACCCTATGGCAAATCCATCTATGCTCTAGTCCTTGTGCCTAAAACTGGAAGGACTTATTTAAAATAAAAGGAAATGTCAAGTTCTTGTGCCAATCTGGGAGGAAAAGTTTTTTGGAAAGCCGGTTCAAGTAGGGACTGTTGTTGGGCTCAGAGTACCGGTTGGCACAACAAGCCCTACCATAATTAAGCGGTTTAAAAATATGGCATGATCCATGACTGCACCCCATTCAATCATATCAAAATATAACACTGAAATTCTTATACAAAGTGCAGATAAACACATTTACACAAAGAGCTGAGGTACACACCTAAAACAGGTATTGGCAGACCAGTGATGGCCCTGAAACGATTTTTGAAAGTTGGAAACAAGTAGAGGAAGGTCAATAAATCCCATAAAACCACCATTGGAGAATGCCTGTCAAAACCCTATCAGTAAGTAGAAGATATTTGTCTTTATCCAACTTAAAGCAATTAATGTTGAAGTGGAACCCATGCTTCTCCATCTGTACAGTGTGCATTTCAAGTTTATCTTAACACCCTGCTGTTCTATTTGATCCAAGGTTTGTTTGGAAACAGAGATAACTGGTTCACCCAGTGGTTCGCCATTTGTTGTGGCCATAACCACCACCCTATTAAAACTTTCCTTAATAGCAATTTTGAATGGGCCCCCCTATAAGTTGATCTTGCACTCCTCTGGATGGTCTATCCTGTCCCAAGGATTTTAGCTCTTTGCCAAGCCAAATGTTTAATTTCTAAATGGTCAATTCCCCCTTTGATAATTCTCTACTCCATAGTTCATACTTGACCCAACTTAGCCCTTCATTCATTCCCTTCATCAAACTTTTCAATCTTCATATGCATTTGTGGTATTTCTATGCCTGCACGCATAATCACCCCCACCTTCACTACACTCGTTTGTGCACTTAATACACAAAACCTTCTATCACCCCTTTAATTTCATTATAACCCTTTATAATGAAAATCCTTCACAAAGCATGCATAAATCCCTTTTGGGGACCTATCGCAACTAACATAATGCATTCATTGCTGCCGGACCTGATGGCATTGTTAATCACATTTTATACACCATTGGGTCCGAAAGCCCATCACATATTGCAATTGGCCTAGGTATGAGGTCTTCACACAAAGCACTCTGTTGTTTTCCGGACCTGACGGATTTATTAACCAGAATATATGCGCTATCTGGTCCTATTCCCAATCGCTCAACACATATTGGTAGAGCGCAGGGGCATACAGTTAGTGGGGAGGCGGAAGCCGGAACCACCGATGATTATAAAACTAGGCATGTTTATTTTCAAGTCTTCCCCAACGGTCATACATGGATTTTTCCCATTATCTATGTGTTGTGCGATAAAGCATTAATGTTGGGGTTTTTCGAAGGGAAGGGTAACATTGTGGATCCGAAGGGATTTATGAACCTTAACACATATGTGTTTCGGGTCCGGGATCCATTGCTTATCGCTATCGGCGGGATCTGGAATATTTATATATATATATTTATATATATAGTGCACCATAACCTCCCGGACCTGCCGATGATTACAAAGCCGAGCATATAATTTTTCAAGTCCGCAATTTGATTTCGGCTGTGTTTTGCGACAGTTTTTAGTGTAAACCGAGTTTGGCTTGCGAGGCTTAATTTATGCATAAAGCTAAAGACTAGGGGCCGATTCTCTCATGATTATCATTCTTTATGTTATAAATGTTTCATGGATGCGAAATTTGTGATTTTTAAGCATTTTGCAGCATATCTATATATGTGTAACTGATGTTGGCCATCTCTACAGGTGAGGACTGAGAGAAGGCAAGCGAAACCTCAAGATGGATGCATAAGCTTCAAGGTTGACTCCAAATAAAAGATGCATGCGTCGATCCGAAGAGCTTGCCCCCACGGATATGTGTATTTGAAGATCGGGTTCTATGGCATGGTGGTCATATGTCCAGGTGCTGCCCATGTATTCCCAAAAGACAAAACCGCTCCATATTGCATCATAAAGAGATGACAAACAATTATCCTCTCTAATCAATAACCATTCAGTGCCCAGGAAATGAAGCACCCTAATGACAAGAAACGCCCTTTACGTGTCAGCAGTGATGCTGACTGTTTTCACCTGTTTCTTCTGGTCAACATAATGAAGGAAGGAGAGGGAAGGTGAAGAGGCAAGGAAGATTGAGAGTGAGAGGCTTTTAGCATAAATATTACCTCCGAAGAGGAGAAGGGGCTTTTTTGGCTAGGAGAAGAATAGTTTTGATTTATTGTGAATAAAGGGGACTATTTGGTTCAAGAAGGAGCCATAGTTTTCAGACTCATTATATTGTTTTGGATCAGAGTGTTTTTACTGGCATGAATGTAAATGTGATTTGTGTTTATGCATATCAGTGACTTACAATTCACCATTAGTCTTGTTAAATTGAATGTGATTCAGTTTCATGGTTAACTTGTGAATGGTCTCTTATTTGAAAATAAGTGAAACATCAGTTGCAAGTTTTAATTCCATAGAAGAATGTGGATTCCTATATGAGTGATCAGATTGCAATTTGGCTTTAATACAGTGTTGTCCAGCTGTGAATTTAGTGATTGATTCATTTGGACTTGAATTTATGCATGATGTTTAACCTTCTTTATCACACTCTTTCAGAACACATATGTGATGTTTAAATCTCTGTATTATGCTCCTGCATGATAGATTAGGATAGCTAGGACTAGATTAGAGTAGTTAGAAGTAGTATACATAGGATTTCATACATAGAGGTTAGTTGTTTTATTCTTGTTGATCTAATTGAAGACTTCCTTGCTGAAGAAACCTTTTGACATGTCCAAACAGTTTATGGGGTCCCTTAAAACCCATCGGAGCTAGCCGTCCCAAACGAAAGTAGGTCTAATTGGGGCTTGTGATTGGGTTAGTTCCCCTTGTTGGCATCGTGCACATTTTCCATATCAACAGGTTCCAGAAAGACTGAGTACATCAAGTGTCTGCAAAAGCTTCCTTCAAAGGTGGCTTCCAGGTTCAAAGTAGTGTTAACAGTCAAGACTTTACAAGCAATGAACTATAAATCTTGAACTCCCAACCATTAACGTTTGAGAAGAGAGTTATTTATACAAGAATAAAACTAAGAAATATCCTAAAACTGATTAAGGTTTATTCTAGGAAAGGATAAGATCTTCATGCAAGAACATAAGGGTAGCTATTGAACTGCTTCTTGCTATACATTTTATTCAGGTTGTGTTGGCTTTGTTTGTATGATATTTTTCTCTTTTGGCTGATTGATTGTTGGTATCCTTCACACTGGCAGATTGCTTCATTTAACCTTTCTACCTGATAATGCTTTAAAATCTGTTTAATATTCTTTGACATGGCTGAGTGACTTTTACTGTGATCTTTTCTACCTTTACTATGCACTTGGGGTTTTTACTGTGTTTTTCACAGTAAATTGCTCATATTTGTCTTCAAACTGTTATGGAGGCTTTTTGTTTGTAAACCTAGAACAATAGCCTTTACTTGCAAAAACACAAAATTCATTAAGAAAAACAAGGTGACAGAGGAGGTCTTCAATGGCTTTATTGAGTTTTTAAAGGCTATTGGAAAGATTCTGGGGAATATTGGAAGGTAAACAATGGCTTTAATGGCCAGAGAGGCTTATTGGGGCTTCATTGTGTAAAATAGGCAAACAAAGCAAAGATGGTCATTTTGGCGTTTAAACAAGAAAAGCAATTTTCCTTTGAAATATGGTGCGATAGTGAACAATAACCATTTGTAATTTTGTGGAAGGTGGTTTTCATCGCACCGCTTATGAGTCATGAGTGGTTTTGGGAGGGGGTCGCCCGAAATAACCAGAACCTGACACGTAGTAATGGAGGATGGTAGAAAATCATCTTTTCGGGTGGGTAATGCCCGTACAAAGAACTAACCGAAATTATCGAGGGCTGTTGGATCTGAAGGCTTTAGATTGGATGGTGGTGGAGTGAAGAAGGAGAGCGGAGGGATTAATTATGGCGGGAATGACTTAATTATGGTTTAAACTAAGTTTAACAGAGTTTTATGGTTAAATGGAGGCTTAAGTTAATTCTTCATTTTGAACCGTAAAACGATTTTACAAAGAAAACGTTTGCAAAACGCATATGGCGGATTTGAAAGTATATAAATTGAAGCGGATAACGATATCGGGTCTGGGTCTATTCGCATATCGCAATCGTAGTATGGCAGGGAAGGCCCATTACAAAGGAATATGATAAGGGGTCGATGCAACGTAGAATGAAATATGGCATATAGCTATGTCGGGTGCGGGTCTATTGCAATCGAAGATCGGAATGCACAAAGGGTTATGGTATTAGCGGGAAGCTGTGATGGGGGTGGATGCGATGTTGCAATAGGTTGTGATATATATAGTGTTGGGTTCGAGCTTCCATATCGAAGTCGGAGATTGCAATACATGGAGGGTTATGCTTCAGTTGGGAATTGCGATGGAAGGAGATGTGAAACGGGAATGAAACATGATTTATATTAGCGTCGGGTCCGGGTCCTTTGTGCATCGCATATCGCAATCGGGGGAGAGTGTATTCATATAAAAGACTTGCGATGTAATAATTTGGTGATGCGATATGCAATACATAGTTTTAAAATAAAACTAAAGGGTCTCGGGGTATTTTAATAAAGGAAATAACATATACGGGAAAGGAAACATTTAAGGGTTTAATACGTTAAGTCAATGTTAATATGAAATATGAGAGGAAAAGGGGAAATACATGTGAAAAGGGGAAATATAGCGGAAAAGGAAAATGCGTTAAGTTATGATGTTTTTCATGTATTATTTTCTTTTCACATATATGTATGAATACTTAGGCTAAATGACTTTTTGTGGGTTTTTGAGTAAAAAGGGATTTTACATGTAAAAAGGGATTTACATGGTAAAAATGGATTTTCCATGGTAAAAAGGGATTTTAACCATAGGAAAAGGGATTTTTATGGAAAATGAATGAATATGAAGTATGAAGGTAGGAAGGGGAAATTAGTGAATGTAGGGATGAATGGGGATGAATGGGAAGTTAATTAATTAATCTAGTAGACCTTCATTTGCCTTGTGTAATTTCCTCAAGGACTTAGAAACATATGGTAAAACATGATAATGTACCTTTGTCCAATGAACTATCAAGCATTCTGCAACCTTCTTCTACTTACCCTTTGCTTATCCTATCATTTTTTTTCACTTAATGGGTGCATTTAAGCTAGCAAACCCTTATTCATTTTCTTTTAAAGTAGGAAACTATCTAGTTCTAACCTTATGTCAATCCAAGGGCTCAGATTAAACTGATGAGCACCTTATTATTCTCTACCTAACTACTGATCTGCCAAGAATAAACAGTTTGGGCAGATCTTTATTCACTAACTATAACATCAAATTTAAAGCATGAAGCAGTCAAGATTAAATTGTTTGACTATCATGGGTTGTGGCATGTATACAAGCTCCACACAACCATTATTTTGCATAAAAAGTAGTGGCATTTAGACTCACTCATTTTTAGAGTTTATTGGTTTTAAGACCCTTTTTATTAATATAAGATTACATGGAAGACCCTCTGTATAACAGTGTCTATACTCACTTGTGAGTTATTCGTGGTCACGTTACAAGCTTGTATGTTGCATGACGATTATGACCTTACCGTGAAAGGGAGCTTTCCATGGTATCAACTGAGCCACCAAATTTTCTTAAATTTCCTTCAGCCTTGCATTTTTGGCATGCTGGATAACTATCATTGGCACCTTAAAGAAGATACTGAGGGACCTTATGGATTTGTGTATTGATATGGAGATGTTTGCAGGCCTGGCATAAGGTCTGATAGCATCAACATGTTGGAAATAGCAACAAGAATGATAAAAATAGAATCCATAAATTCGAATTTTAATTCATCCTTGAATTAAAATTGTGAATTAAAATCGAATTTAGTCTCACTAGCTGCTTGGAAATAATTAGTTAATTAATTATGGATTAATTAGTTGGAGAAATTCAAGTTAGAAGCCTTTCTGAAGTCATGCAAGAGTTATCTCCTAAATTAAGGAGATTATCCCTTAATTAAGGAGATAAGATTGAGTTATATTTGAGTTGTAATTAGTTAGCTCAGTTTACTGAGTTAAGTCTAGTTAAATTAGTTCCAAATTGTTTGAGGAACTAATTGTGAGTTATTAGTCAATTGATGCATGCATGCACTGAACCAGTGTACTCCAGATAACTAAAGGTTCCCTCATTAGAAATTCATGCATGTCTATTCTAAGAAAGACCCAGTTGAGCTAAATGTGAAGGACAGTGTACTATTAGTTGCATGTGTTTTCCTATAAAGGAAACTCATGCATGTAGTCAAGGTAAGGTTCCTTGAGGATTGTGCAGCTCTGACAGTGTGTTAGAGCAGTGTGTGAGAGCAGTGTTCCAGTGGGTCAAGGAGATCATCCCAAAGGAATTGCACAAGGAAATAGGAGCTCAGAGGGTAGAGAGGAAGGTTTGTGAGAAGCTTTGATTCGCTATGAGCATCCAGGAGGATTGTTCTAAGAGCTAACTAGTTGTGAGAGCTAAGGACTTATATAATTCCTATGTATTTCCACCTTGTATGATAATACAGATAGTGGGGTTTTTAGCTGAGGCTTTCCCCAAAGTATTTTCATGTGTTTGGTTCATTGATACTTCTTCTTCTTGCTATATGTGTTCAGCCCGATCTTGCTCAATCTTTAAGCTTCCACAAATTACTTTATAGTAGAAGTAGATTATAGTATTTTTCTTTAGTTATATTGCATTCTCAAGTTAATCTACAGTCAGATTTTCTACATGGTCTTAGAGCGAGATTTGTAGAGAGAATTTGTAGAATTTCTACATGGTATCAAGGCTAGCTGATCTATAGAGAAATTTCTACATGGTATCATAGCCAAGTTTATCGAAGCAATGAATAGTATACGAAGAAGAGAACTAGAAGTTTGAAGTTTGGGGTTGCAGGTGCAAATCAAATTCTTATCATACATCAAGGTTGGCCATTGGCGTTCTATGGCTTGAGAATCGAGTATGCCTTGGAAGGCAGCTCAAATTACATAGCGTCGAAATATCGCATGAAGGTTGTATTAGAAGAAAATGGCTTGAAGGATTTCATTAATCAAGAAATCCCAAAGCCAGGTTCAACTATTGCAAAATATTTGGCTGAGTGGAAGAAGTGTGTGGCATGGGCGAGACAGATCATCCTTGAGGGAGTTCGAGACCATATTGTCTCAAGTCTCCATGGGAAGGATACTCCATATTCAATGTGGAAGACATTGGAGGACCTCTACGAGAACAGTAGCAACCAGAGGAAATTGGCGCTCAAGGATAAGCTCGAAGAATCAAGATGGACAAGGGCGATACTATTTCCACATATCTGAACAAGCTCACCACTTGCAAATATGAGCTTGGTAGTGTGGGAATAAATATTGTCGATGATGATATGGTGAGCCTCGATCTCCTTGGCCTTCTAAAGAGCTAGAATAGCTACTAGGACTATGTGAATGGAAGGGAGAAACTATTGGATTGGGAATGATAGTGGTCGGATCTCATGCAGGAAGAGATCTGGGGGAGCACACAAGATGGTTCTTCATCAAAGGATGATGATGAAGAAAATCTGGCCTTAGCAAGTGATGCAAGGAAAGGGACGGGGAAGGATTCCCATTCGAAATCAAATTCTTCTCATGGAGGGAAGAAGGGTGACAAGTCTAAAGTGAGATGATTTAATTGTCACGAGATGGGACATTGTGCGACTAATTTCCTATCGAAGAAGTCCAAGAAGGGATCCTCAGAAGGATAGGAATGTGAGGCATTAGCCTCTCATCTCGAAATGGACTTTACCCTCATCACATGCATGGTGTCATCGATGATGGGTTGTGTTTGGTATCTTGATAGTGGAGCCTCATTCCACATGACCGATGATAAAAGTTTATTGAGTACCTTGGAGAAGAAAGACCTCAAAATGCGCATAGAGATGGGTGACGACGAAAGGTATAGTGTTTCAGGAGTGGGCACGATTGCTTTTCAGAGGGAGCATGGAGCTCCTATCACCTTGACAGATGTGAAGTATGTACCTGGACTGAAGAAGAACTTGGTATCGATCGTGATGTTGGCGGACAAAGGCTATAATGTTGTCTTTAGTAAGGGAAAGGTTTTCCTTAGACACATCACCATGAGATAGGTGAAACATATCAAATGTTAGAGACTTGGTGGTTCAGAGGGAGAGTAAATTACCTTCAACATGCATCCTCAAAATAAGTCTCAGAGAATTGTGGAGGAGACACAATTGGAGAAGTAGAGAGGAGACTGACTGAAGATATCCACTCATGTAGTTACCTCCATTAAGGGGGGATTTCGATCCAAGCAGGCAGAGGGATCACATGAAACCATACTTCTAGGTGTGAGGTAGGGCAATGTGAAGTGATAGTCCCAAGAAGGCTGAAATTGGGCACGGTCCATTGAAAGGTTTTATTTCATGTATTGTACCTTGCTACGGGAGCCCAAAGTACATAGTAGCGGGAGGAATCAGTGGGATTGATGCAGTCAGAGATCAAAGTGATAGAGGCTAGAGAAGTCAGATATTGAAGAGCATAGAGAAGGATTGACAATAGTGTAGAAAGGAAGAGTCAGTAGAAGTGCAAAGTTTTCAGTTGACAGAGGCAATAACAGTTAGAGACTTTGGTGACAGATGCATCATACTGATTCAGGTTGGATGTTTTTTTTGTTTCTGGAGTTGCTGGAGCAAAAACACTAGAGAGAAGTGTTGCATGCATAATATTCCAAAGGTTCACGATTGGGATAGAGTTGAATTCCTTTCTTGTTGAGAGGGAGTGTTGAAAATAGCAAAAAGAAATGATAAAAATAGAATCCATAAATTCCAATTTTAATTTGTCCTTGAATTAAAATTTTGAATTAAAATCGAATTTAGTCTCACTAGCTACTTGGAAATAATTGATTAATTCATTATGGATTAACTAGTTGGAGAAATTCAAGTTAGAAGTATTTCTGAAGTCATGCAAGAGTTAGCCCTTAAATTAAGGAGATTATCCCTTAATTAAGGAGATAAGATTGAGTTTTATTTGAGTTGTAATTAGTTAGCTTAGTTTACTGAGTTAAGTCTAGTTAAATTAGTTCGAAACTGTTTGAGGAACTAACTGTGAGTTATCAGTCAAGTTATGCATGCATGCACTCAACCAATGTACTCCAGATAACTGAAGATTCCCTCATCAGAAACTCATGCATGTCTATTCTGAGAAAGACCTAGTTGAGCTAAATGTCAAGGACAATGTACTATCAATTGCATGTGTTTTCCTATAAAGGAAACTCATGCATGCAATGAAGGTAAGGTTCCTTGAGCATTGTGCAATTATGAAAATGTGTTAGAGCAGTGTTATACTGGGTGAAGGAGATCATCCCAGAGGAACTGCGTAAGGAAATAGGAGCTTGGATGGAAAAGAGGAAGGTTTGTGAGAAGCTTCGATTGGCTATGAGCATCCAGGAGGATTGTACTGAGAGTTGGCTAGCTGTGAGAGCTAAGGCTTTGTATAATTCCTATGTATTTCCGCCTAGTATGATAATACAGATAGTGGTGTTTTTAGCTGAGACTTTCCCCAAAGTATTTTCATGTGTTTTGTTCATTGATTCTTCTTCTTCTGCTTATATGTGTTTAACTCGATCTTGCTTAATCTTTAAGCTTTCGCAAATTGCTCGATAGTAAAAGTAGATTATAGTATTTTTCTTTGGTTATAATGCATTATCAGGTTAATCTACAGTCAGATTTTCTACATGGTCTTAGAGCAAGATTTGTAGAGAGAATTTGCAGAATTTCTACATCGTATCAGAGCTAGCCGATCTATAGAGAAATTTCTACACAGCATGTGGCAGGTGAGGTAGGAACCTCCCCGAAGTATGCACCAAGTCTAGGGTAGGTAATCCATGTAGGAGTGCCTATGCCTCTGAGAGTCGCATTCCTTGCCCATGGAATGGGTAGACTTGCGGGCCAGGAACTTGCTGGGGAAGTGATCACTCAATCTCGAGAGGGATAATGTCATAAATCACCCTACCAAACTAAAGGCACTGTTATGAAACCATGAAGCACATCTGAAGGTCTACAAGAGTTCTTAGAAAGAATCATGACCGACAAGACTACATTAGAGAAGCTTGTGCAATTGCAGAGCCTGTAGCCAGGAATGTTGCTAAGCTTTCTTTCTAAGACACTGGGTGATGCAGATTCAGGAGCCTTCGACCAAGTCATGGTGGGAAGAAGAAGGAAATCCTTGTTGTAGCACAAAGGAAGGAAGCCATGAAGTTATAGAAGAAGTAATGCTAACCTTATCCCGTGTACGGTCAAAATCATAGTCAAAGGGGGCTTCTGATCGGTGGAACTAGATTCTGTTCACGCCGTTGGTCAGAATGACAAGGCATAAGGACGTAGAGCTTGAAGCCTATAAGATAATTTAAAATAGATCTGAGGCCATGTCGAGAGATGGTGATAGAGACTTCTCTATTACCTGTACCTATTAGATGAGGGACGGTTGCCAAGAGGGTCCACCCCGGAAGTCCAGAAGGTTGTAATGCAGGGGAGTTGTGCGGATAGTGCCTTAAAGGGTTTCAGGTTTGAGGGTTCCCATTCACTACATATTACCTAGTGCAGGCCAAGTCACCGAGGGATATTTCACTCTCTATAACCTAGACACGTGGCGTCCCATTGTCAGAGGGGTAATGATGTTAGTGTGAGGCCTTGAGAGGCACGTGGCAGGTAGTTTGTGAATTTTTTATGACCATAATAGCCACCAATGGGTGACATGTGGACCTCTTGTAGGTCAACATATGGATGGGGAACATCAACATGACATAAGCTGGGTAATGGTTGGACGCCAGTGGTTGGAAACCCTGAGAATATGGATAGTGGAACGTTCAGGGAAATCCCAAACACCAAACACTGTCAATTGACATCACACAGGTTAATGGAGATTTCTTTGTCCCTTGGGGCCTTACCCACAAGAAATCAAATGGAGGTGTCAAGATGGTGGGGCCACAAGGACATCGATGGAAAATAGGTGGAGGATTACGTAGCACCCAAGAACATTGAGATCTCGTAACCACTACAAAAGGAACATCAAGAGATCTAAGTGTCGGGAGGGATAGAAGTTAGATGGTTAGACGCATGTCAATACTGTAGACAATTAGTGGGAGAGATGGTAGTTGTCGCAGATACGTGACACATTAGCTGATAGGTTGAGTTTCAATGGGAGCTCGACTGAGACATTCGATGTGTCTTCAGGGTCCCGAAGACATGACATGTCACCGAGTTGATTGATTTTAGGGGGTTCTCATGTTAGGAGTTGAGACATTGAAAAGGTCCTAGAGCCACATCTAATGGACTGAAAAAAAGTATGCATGATAATCTTCTACCTCATTCCTCTAATCTCAAATGAAGAGGTTGGGTACATTACCTTAGTAGTATTCTTATTCTTTTTATATGTAATGTTTTTATTTTCAATGATACAACTTGGATGCATTACCATGAAAAATAACAAAACGATATTTTTTAATATAACCCAAGTGTGATTCCTTGACAAATGTCGTGATCTTCTTATTCGATACCACCAAATTCTGTTATAAAATAAAATTTTAAGCCATCTTAGTAAATAAATTTGGTATATTTGTTATTTTTATTAATTTAAGAATAGTAACAATATCTACTGCATTATTTAGAAAATTAGTAATTAAAGATTTGAATGATTTCTATATTAATAGATTTAATACATATTAACCCAGTAACAGATTTAATGTTGATATGCATTTGATATATGCATTTTCATGATATCAAGATTTACATCTTCAATTCAACCGCTATGCAACCCAACATTTAAGTCACCTTCATCCCAAAGTAACGACGACCTGTTGGATACATCGAATATTTTTTCCACTTGATGAGGATTTTCTGAATATTTCTGTGATACATGTATAAACAATCATGGGACATGATTTTGACAAGATGGTGATATTTATGTGAACTAGGGTTGAGATAGATTCCACGGTTGTGTTCCTTATGTTAAGACCATTTTTACTCCACAATGTCCTATTCTACGTGTGCCATATGCCATCATCATACCCGGTTGTATTTTGGAAATTAAATGAAATGTTTGTTTCTCAAACCTGTGCAGGAGGTCGAATGTTCATTTTAATCCTATACCTTCATGTTCCTCTTTGAATAATGTGGTTTGACTCTAGCTCACTTTCCATTGTTTAGCTTATTGTTGCTTCTTCTAGAGCTTCGGTTTTGACATAACTTGTGAAACAACTAACTCTTCACATTGGAAATAAATTTTTTCTCTTCGCTTCATGAGCATTGTCGAGAATCTTGGAGTTTATTGTTGAGAATCATATTCCTGGTTAAATAAAGGGAGTTCACGGCATTTTCCTATACAATTTGAGGTAATACTTGCACTTTCAAGTTCTAATTTATCTTTTCATGGTACTTAATTTTGTTTTGTTGGGTAGACATGGTTGAAATTCTTCATCACCTTATATATGTGTTTGTTATTTTATTTCATTTGTTGAGTTGGAATTTATAAACTTTAATATATAACCATTTGTGTCATACTCAAGATACTTACACTCTCAAGTTCTAAGTTTCATTGTAGTTAATTTTGTAGGGTAGACACTATTGGAATTCTTCATCGCCTTACATATGTGTGTTTGTTATTTTATTTCATTTGTTGGGTTGGAATTTATGAACTTTAAAATATAACCATTTGTGCCATACTTAAGATACTTGCACTCTCAAGTTCTAAGTTATGTTTTCATTGTACTTAATTTTGTTGGGTAGACATGGTTGAAATTATTCATCACGTTCCATATCCCTGTTTGCTATTTTATTTCATTTGTTGGGTTGGAATTTATGAACTTTAAAATATAACCATTTGTGTCATACTCAAGATCGTTTATTTGTGTAGTATGTAGTATTTTGAAACTTTTATAAAAAGAGTTTTCAAATCCTTATATTTTAATTGAATGTGTTTATCATTTGAGAATATCTAGAATACACCTAGAATTTTTATCATTGTTTAGTTTTCATTACTTGTTTGGCTCTTTTAAGAATTTTGCTCAATGTGTGAACTAGATGGGTATTCTAATTACTCTACATGTTGCGTAGCCTTTTTTATCATTGTGAAATGTTCATTTTTATTTTCTTAAATATTGGATATATTCCATTTGATGATTGTGAAATGTTTTTTTTTTTTTAATTTCTTTATTTTCTTAAATCTTGGATATATTTCATTTGATATTTCTAGTATAACCACATTTTTCAGACAATTTACTTTCTTGATACATTAGAAAATGTGAAAATGTGACAGTTTATATTCTTAATATACTTTACATGCTTGAAAATTGGTCATTAAGAAGCAAATTTAAATGAGATACTGTGGTTTATAATTATTTTGTAGGAATAATGACGGTTCAACTTATGTTTCAAGCTCTATGTACAATTAGTTGATACAAGTTTGCAATATTTAACATTTAAAGTGAGTTGAAAAGTATGTTCGAAGGATTATACATGTCAGTAATATGCCTCTTCTCTTTATATGCAATAGGAATAGGATTCTCTTCTATGATACAACTTGGGTGTGACACCCTGACTAATAATACCTCATTCTTCTAATCTCAAATGAAAAGGTTGGATACATTACCTTAGTAATATTCCTATTCTCTTTATATGTAATGTTTTTATTTTCAACAATACAACTTGGGTGCACTACCATGAAAAATAACAAGGCGATATTTTTTAATATAACTCGAGTGTGATTCCTTGACAAATATGGTGATCTTCTTATTTGATACCACCAAATTCTATTATAAAATAAAATTTTAGACAATCTTAGTAAATAAATTTAGTATATTTCTTGTTTTTATTAATTTAAGAATAATAACAATATCTACTGCATTATTTAAAAAATTAGTAATTAAACATTTGAATGATTTCTATATTAATAGATTTAATATATATTAATCCAGTAACAGATTTAATGTTGATATGCATTTTCATGATAGCAAGATTCACCTTTCAACTTTAATATTTATTATAATATATTCTAATTACATCTTCAATTCAACCGCTATGCAACCAACATTTAAGTCACCCTCATCCCAAAGTAATGACGACCTGTTGGATACATTGAATATTTTTTCCGCTTGATGAGGATTTTCTGAATATTTATGTGATACAGGTATAAACAATCATGGGACATGATTTTGACAAGATGGTGATATTTATGTGAACTAGGGTTGAGATAGATTCCACGGTTGTGTTCCTTATATTAAGACCATTTTTACTCCACAATGTCCTATTCTACGTGTGCCATATGCCATCATCATGGCCGGTTGTATTTTGGAAATTAAATGAAATTTTTGTTTCTCAAACCTGTGCAGGAGGTCGATTGTTCATTTCAATCCTATACCATCATGTTCCTCTTTGAATAATGTGATTTGACTCTAGCTCACTTTCCATTGTTTAGTTTATTGTTGCTTCTTCTAGACCTTCGGTTTTGACATAACTTGTGAAACAACTAACTCTTCACATTGAAAATAAACTTTTTCTCTTCGCTTCATGAGCATTGTCGAGAATCTTGGAGTTTATTGTTGAGAATCATATTCCTGGTAAAATAAAGGGAGTTCACGGCATTCTCCTATACAATTTGACGTAATAGTCCTAATTTATGTTTTCATTGTAATTAATTTTGTTGGGTAGACGTGGTTGAAATTCTTCATCACCTCACATATGTGTTTGTTATTTTATTTCATTTGTTGGGTTGGAATTTATGAACTTCAATATATAACCATTTGTGTCATATTCAAGATACTTACACTTTCAAGTTTTAAGTTATGTTTTCATTGTATTTAATTTTGTTGGGTAGAGGCAGTTGAAATTCTTCGTCGCCTTACATATGTGTGTTTTTTATTTTATTTCATTTGTTGGGTTGGAATTTATGAACTTTAAAATATAATCATTTGTGTCATACTCAAGATATTTGCACTCTCAAGTTCTAATTTATGTTTTCATTGTATTTAATTTTGTTGCGTAGATATGGTTGAAATTCTTCATCGCCTTACATATGTGTGTTTGTTATTTTATTTTATTTGTTGCGTTGGAATTTATGAACTTTAAAATATAACCATTTGTGTCATACTCAAGATCGTTTATTTGTGTAGTATGTAGTATTTTGAAACTTTTATGAAAAGAGTTTTCAAATCCTTATATTTTAATTGAATGTGTTTATCATTTGAAAATATCTAGAATACACCTAGAATTTTTATCATAGTTTAGTTTTCATTACTTGTTTGGCTCCTTTAAGAATTTTGCTCAATGTGTGAACTAGATGGGTATTCTAGTTACTCTACATGTTGCGTAGCCTGTTTATCATTGTGAAATGTTCGTTTTTATTTTCTTAAATATTGGATATATTCCATTTGATGATTGTGAAATGTTTTTTTATTTCTTTATTTTCTTAAACCTTGGATATATTCCATTTGATATTTCCAATATAAGCACGTTTTTAAGACAATTTACTTTCTTGATACATTAGAAAATGTGAAAATGTGACAGTTTATCTTCTTAATATACTTTACATGCTTGAAAATTTGTCATTAAGAAGCAAATTTTAAATGAGATAATGTGGTTTATAATTATTTTGTAGGAATAATGACGGCTCAACTTATGTTTCAAGCTATGTACAGTTCGTTGATACAAGTTTGCAATATTTAACATTTAAAGTGAGTTGAAAAGTATGTTCGAAGGATTATACATGTTAGTAATATGCCTCTTCTCTTTATATGCAATAGGAATAGGATTCTCTTCTATGATACAACTTGGGTGTGACACCCTGACTAATAATAACAAGGGCCACTGGCAGCGGTAGTCCCTGTCAGGTCTAGATCCTTATATGTAGTTGTGAAATGGTCTATCATAATATACAAACAATGAAGTTCAAATAGCAACCAACAGTGACATTTTACTGCTATTTATTATTTGTTTATTATGATATTCATTATGATAATCGAAAGAATGGTTAATTGTGGTTTAAAGCCAAGCTACTGTAGATAATTCCTAGTATTTTATATGTGTGTGAGTAACTCTATTCCTTTGCAAATACTAATCGAATCAATTACCACAATGTTGAAATACATGATTCACTTACGATTTCTTCATCTAGTTTTATAGTTTCTTGATCTAGTTCTTAGTTATCATTTGGAACATGGGGTGGACTAAAGAAATCAAAGAAGCTTTCATACCTTCATGGGATTTTTTATAGTTTCTTCATATAGTTCTTCATTATCGTTTGGAAATTGCAGTGGACTAAATAAATCAAAGAAGCTTTCACACGGTCACGAGCTTTTCATTTTTGGATCCTTTTTTGGCTTCTCCTTAATCAACTTTTGGGTTATATTTTTTCTTGTGTTATATTTTTTCACCGATAACTTGGGTAGAGTGCATGTAAACCTGACATTGAAACTTGGCATGGAGCATCGGGATCGAGTGCATTGACACCTTAATCGAGTAAGGCAAAGAGCTCTGATCAATTGTGACTCATGGCATTGACTACGAGTAGCATTGAGTACTAGAAAGGAGTTTTTTCATCAACTACATGGAGTACCGCCATTGAGTGCATCGAGTCTTACAGAGTAAGGAGATCTGAATTAGCTATTGTGGCACTGAATGTCAAATAAAAGTGTGCATGTTTCAAGAGAATGTTGTCAAGTCAAATTTTCAAAATATCTTGGTGAACAATTTATCTATTGCATGCCTCATACATGTTGAACATTTTGTCAATTGCATGCCTCATACAAGTTTGTTGCAACAACTACTGCCCCATTTTTGTTTAAGATTGCTTGACCTAGTCATGATTTTGAGTATGAATATTTCCTCCATTATTTTGGAGATATTAGTAGCCCCACTTTGTCAGATCATAGCAACAAAAAACTCAGGTTACTCATGAAATTTTTCATGATACCTGGTGTACAAATGTAACAACTACCTCACTTGACCTAGACTATAACACTCAAACAAGAGCAAGGTTCTGGAATAGTGGCACCTGGACAAAAATATAAAGAAGACAAATGTAAAGCATGCAGCTCTGAGCACATTTTATTTTTAAGAATTGACCATTATTAAATTGAATGAGGAATCCATAATCAACTCACCAATATTCATTCAAATTTGGAAAATAATATTAATAATCAACTCACTAACACTCTTTCGAATTTGGAAAATGATATTAGTA
Source organism: Pinus taeda (assembly GCA_000404065.3). Taxonomy (NCBI): domain Eukaryota; kingdom Viridiplantae; phylum Streptophyta; class Pinopsida; order Pinales; family Pinaceae; genus Pinus; species Pinus taeda. The sequence continues at coordinate 20,624 of APFE030390794.1, read as the reverse complement.
AGAAATACAGTAAGAAATATAATAAATGAAAACCTTTATTCACAATGTGGGGCAACACATGCAACTGTAGGTGCCTCCCCCAGTGCATGCAACTGCAATTGTCTCAACTTTCACTATGGAGGGGATTAATCATTTTGTAATCTTGAAATGCTAGCAAGCGAGCGTAAAAATTGGCAGCGTGTTGTCAGATGCTACTGTGCATTCTTGTTAACTTGGAGATTGAGTATTCCCTTCCAAAGAACACTCTCTACTTCCTCTAGTTTAAGCATGGCGACGTTTCTGACTGTGAATATGTTTTTTTCTCTCAGATCTTCATTCTGTGGCTCGAAACATTAACTTCATACAATTTAGTGCTTGTCTATGGTTTTTGTTGGTTTCTAATGAGGCCTACACCAAAATTTTAAGGGATACAGAAAAGTCGAAGCCTCTTTTTCTTGTTAATTTTTATTTGGGTATTGTGTTTCTTTCTCTATAGTCATCCTGGAATGACTTATTCGTAGGTATTTTTGGGTTATGAGATAATAGCTTAGATCTCATATTCAGCAAGCATGGAACCCACAAAATTCATCAACAAACAAAAGCTCCACATCAATCATTTATCCAAACAAGGAAAGCAACAATAGTGGCCATATTAGGAAAAGAATGTTACTTTCCCTTCTCTTTAATGCCAATGCCAGACAGTATGAATAACAACTACTTGATATGTCTTTCCATGGAAATATTTTTCCTCACTATAAACTACCATAAAAATACAATACCCAGAAGCTTGTGGAGGAAAGGAAAATTAGTGGTTAATAAGTCATGTATGCATCCACCAGAAGGCATATAAAACAAAGTATGTATAGTGGATGATCCAAGGCATAATATTATAGTTGCAGTTGCATGATCCAAGGCGTAATATTATAGTTTCTACTTCAGGAGGTTAGGCAACATGCTTCAGACATGGTTACTATGTTTATAATATTTCAGCCAGATTTAAGTGATGACTTCTATAAATGCCATGCCTACTGTTGAGCGATAAAAGGTGTCTTTTTAACTACTAATTATCTTCACATTAATTATCAACCGAGGGACAATTTTTTATTTCAAGAGTGTACTCAATCTGAGGTGGCTATTTACTCACAAGTAATGTTTTGCAGTATAGTTCTTAAAATTCCAAAGTAAATGAATGCTTAAAATAAAATCTACTTACAATTAAAAGAAGCTTAACACTTTGAAACTCAAAGCATTCACTGAGAAAACTACAACAATTATCGGTCAACGATACAATACCGATAACGCATTCCTTGTTTAACTAATATAAATTAAATGAATCATAAATAAGATCCACAATCTAAGAACTTAGGTAGCGATAGTCAATGTCCTTTACAATTGTTGATCTCACACAAAACGCTAAATAACCAATTGGAAATTGCAAAGAACTAAATCAATCGTGCTACTAAAACTTAATAAAAATGAGACAATTATGCTAACTATAAGAATGCTAAAAGGCAAGCTTAAATAATTGTAGAAAGTAAATGAACAACAGTGCTAAGTATTAGAAATGAACAACCAAACTTATATAGCTATAATGAATAGAAAACTGTTAAATTACTAGAATGATTAGCGCAGCTTTATAGATGAAATGAACAACACAACAATATGCTTGCGAAAAGCAGTGATATCTGTTAAGAAGGAAATGAACAGCAACGCAATTTAAGTACAATGTATAAAACATATCAATTAATTCAGTCCGGAAATACCAACCAGTAAAGTAATATGATTACGATAAAAAGAAATAAAATCAAACCATCACATGGTAAAGATCGAAATAATGGTACAGGAATGGCAAGTGGATCCAACAGGGTCGGGCCCTTAACCACCAGTGATCACTGCCGATAGTGCCTGAGGAGATGTGAAGGAACAACAGCTCTACTTATATATTAATCATCAAATCAAGCAGCATTACAGTGAGTTGTGTCTTCTTAGCAGCGAGAGTCTGCAAATAAAATTACAATTAAAAATAATACTCATTCCATCCCCCTCTCCTCCTATCATATCCTATTTATCTCTAACCTAATAATCCATCTAATTCTCTTTCTAATCTTCCATCATGAATCATGGATCCTTAATTCTAAATCCATCGTTTTTTTTCTTCTCTAATCTCTATTTTGCATTAAATACACAGAGAGCAGAGAGCAGTTAAAATTGTGATGATTACAATATGATCATCATTAAAAAATTAGATTGTTTTCAACAAATTGATAAGAAAAATGATATCTAAGATATATGTCCATCATCATTCAACAGGAACACGTCGAATTTGGCATTGCAACTGGGATAATTTGGAAAATGGCCACACAACGAATCTGAGAAAAATGTCTTTAGGGAACCTTCCATTTCTCTCAACACGGATCAAATTTGGGAAAATTGCTCACAACAAGACTAGTTTAGTCCGTTCTACACAAAACCCATGTTTCAGATTTTCTAGATTCTTCTCCATTTGTCCAAAACGTTTAACACAAAATTGTCACTTCTTATTCCAGCAAATTTCTGAGTTGGCACATTTAATGATCAAATCTTCATCTGGAAATATCTTAGGCTAACCAAGTGTTTTGAGTAATGTTACACCAATCTTATTTAATAACTATCATTGATAAATATGCCATTATATCTAGTTTATTAAATTTAAAGGAGAATAAATTAATATTTTTCCATAAGTTATAATCATTATAGATGAATTATATTGATAAACTGTATGACCATGAAAGAGTAGAAATGGTTGGAATAGGCGTTCAAAAGTGATAATAATAATGACATATTAATGGCCCAACACACCCCCACACGGAATATATTGCATGTCCTCATGCAACAAGAAACTAAATATATTGCATGTCCTCATGCAACCCAAAGGAAAAACCCATGTGTTAACCAAGCAATAAAAAAATTGTTCATTTCAGCTCATGAAATGGATAGAACAAATGAATTCTTCCTTAATTAATGAATATTCAATTTTAGCAATCTTGATGAAGACGTAACAATTTTTACATTAACGTTCAAGTTATGTGTATATGAGATTTCAGCAAAATATGATATAAGTAACAACAAACTTCATTAACCATTTTCTCAAAAACTACAAATTAGATTTTGCTGAAATTTTGCAAGTAGATTTCTACTATATTAATGCTTTTATGATCCAAAAATCAGATTGTTTTGATGCAGAGATCATGAGATATAAACAAAATGGCTATAGATGATAGTGCATGATTTCCAAAATTTTATGAACCAATTTAACTTGAAATTATCTGGGTTTGTGTATTTTAATGATACGTTTGTGTTTTCCAGAGATCATAAGAATTGACTTCATAGTTTTAAAAATATTATGGAAATCAATTTCTGCATTGAAATTGTATGCTTTAAATAAGAAAGAAAGTAGAAAACATCCATCATGCGTAGCAATTCCTTCCCCTCTCTAAAGAATTAGCATGCCCTCATGAAATGACAGAAAAAAAATTGAGGTGGTTGCTACCATCTATTGAATTCTATGCTTGGTGTAAAACAACATGAAATAAGGAAGGTGTTGAGAATGAATAAGAACATCAATGGATGATAAAGAATATGAATGACATGGTCTAAGAAAGAAATGAATGAAAGCAACACTCCCCCAAACTGATAGATGATATGCTGCTGAAAAATGGGAAGTGGTAAAGATGTGGAATGAAGGATGATAAATAATGCTCAAAATGGATTTTCATTAAATTCTCCTAAATTCGTAATAAATAAGAAAAGTACGCTATTTTACCTCAATTTGACATCCAAAAAGAAAAATGCGGAATGACATATATGTAGTGGCATTCGTTGAAGCTAATGTAGGCCGAGTTGGTGTTGAAAGTGATGCAAAAGGTGGAATCCAGGCAAGCACATCATGTCTGAACAATTGTTCACATTTTCGAGTTGCTCGAGCCTCTTTTGTTAGTTGCAATAGTGTGGTCATGCTGCGAATAGAGTTTCCTCCCCATATTTGTTGTTCTCCTGTAAACAAATCACTATTTTGCATACAATGTTCTTGAATCCATAGTGTTAGTTTTGAATAGCAACAGATTAAGATGTATGCAAAAATTTGAATCAAAAAAAAATTTCTATACATGCAATACCAAGTTATGGCAAAGTGCAGTAATCATATCACATGTTATCCCATAGTGCATACATTCCCCTCTCCAATTGGAAAAAGGATTCCATGACCATAAAGCATATGAAAGGTGTTGTGATGACGACAAGGCAATGGAATGAATTATACAACAGTAAATGAAGCAGAGTACACATATCAATGATAAAACGGCGAGAGTTATGGTTATAATGAGAGCAGAGTATGTAAAGATAGTTATGAATAAGAGATAGGACGCTTTGGATTGATGATAAGTTATGAAAAAGAAAAAGGACAACAATATGTCAAAAAGATGCTTTGCTTACGGTATTCTAGCTGAAAAATGATGTGATTGATTAGAAAATAATTTCTCATGCGTAAAAGTTCAAAACAAGGAAAAATTTTAGGAAATAACTTTTCTGATAAAAATAAAGAATAAGAAAAGGGTATTATAGTAACAATTCACGAGAATGTTGGGTTGTGTTATATTCTTTCCACATAGTTAACAGGGGGTTTGAGGGGTACCTGTAACCCCACTTAATGGGGTCTGGGGTAGCGCCGTGGAAAATTTTGGTTTTGGACCCTATGTTAGGTTGGGCGGACCCACCTATGGTTTTGTGCATGGTTTTCGCACATGTTTTTTGGACGCGGTGGTTTTCGGTCCATGGTTTTGGATGCGATGGTTTTTGGTACATGGTATTGGATGCTTCGGCATGTATAAATATGTATTCTAACATTGAAACGAACATAATGAAAAATCAAGCTGGTAGTCCTGGTTTTGGGATCCAGTGGGAAATCTCTGTGTATATGTGTTTTATATGTTATGCTCTCGCATTTTTATTTTTCCTGTGATTTAGAATGCGTATGCATGTAATTTCTGTACAGGGTTAAAACCTATAGAGAAGATATAACTTAAATACCATAAGTAGAGCCTCTGCTACTAGCAGGCGTCCATAGCTTCGATAGGGTTGATTTTTAACCCATATGAGCTAGGATCCTCAATTTAGAAATGGAGAATTCTAGTGCTGTTCTACAGAAGAGATCAGTGTGCTAGCGTGGTAACCATATAACCACACTGCCATTCACTAGGACCTAGCAAAAGTGACTAGGCCACCTTGTGATGAGACCTCCTGTTCCAAGGATAATTTGGCTATCCAATGGATCATAATCCTGGTGTGGTGGCCATAATGGGAATGTCACTTTGTTACAGCCTTATGAACAGGTAGGTTGGCTCGTAATGAGACCCGCTATCCTCCATCTACGAACAAAATTTTGTTGTTATTACACATTTTTATGATAAAAAGAGGGATGCTCAGTACTCCTTAAGAGCAGGGATGGTGGAAGAAGTTGAACATGCCAATAGAAAAAAAATATATACCCATAATCTCATTTATTACCGACAGAGAAAATTATAACCAGGAAGGTGGAACCAACATGGTATTAATATGATCAATCAATATCATATTCAATAGAAAATAATGCAGTAAAGTAGTATATAAATAATTGTGTCCCTTTTGAAAATAATCTATCATCAAGGAGCTGTCCTGTTAAAGATCATAACGTGAATGATATTAACTCATTTCAATAGAATCCATAATTCTTATCCTCATAAAAGTAGTGTATTTCATGCCATGAAAGGGAATTAGTAAAATGTGGTTGAGATGAACCAAGAATAATCCCACAAGAGGAGGGAAGGGTTGTTCTTAAAAATACTCCCAAAGTGTTGTTCTTTTAAAGGAACAACGAAAACACTAAAAAAAGTGTTGTTTTGTGTAGGAAACAACAAAGGAACTGCACGCCAAAAAGCCAAAATACGCACGAGAAGGTGTTGTTCCCTGTAGGGAACAACAAAAAAATGTATGTGAAAAAGTGTTGTTCCCTAAGAGGAACAACAAAAAATGTGAAAATGATGTTCCCTAAATGTGAAAGTGTTGTTCCTTCTTAAAGGAACAACAAAAGTGTGAAAGTGCAAAAGTGATGTTCCTTCAGAAAGAAATAGCAAAAATGTCAAACTGCAGAAGTGTTGTTCGTTCGAAAAGGAACAACAAAAATGCAAAAGTGTTGTTTCTTTGAAAAGGAACAACAAAAGTGCGAAAGTGTTGTTCCTTTGAAAAGGAACAACAAAATGCTTAATCATAAAATAAAAGCGTGCAAAAAAATGAAGTAGTTGTTCAGGGCATTGATTTTGAGAATGGGTTATAATTTGAAGGAAGCAACACTTGAAACACAAAATATAAGAAAAATTAGAAAAGAAACAACATTTTATTTAAAGACAGTATGTAAATAAATAAATTAAGTTACAACGGCTATGATATTATGTAAAAAAAATGATCTCTTTGAAAATATTTTGGCAGCAGTGACAAGACATGAATCTTCAAATGGAAATAAATTCTTCATTTCTTCTATTATGAATCCATTGGGTAATGAGTTGGATGAAATTCCCTTGTTTTATTAAAATTTCTTTCAAGAATCACTCATCCATAAATTGACCTGCTTTTTTTCCTAGGACCTGCAAAAACAACGAGTGTTTACCTGTAGTAAAACATTAAATCAGAGAGAAGGAGAGGTGATCGGGCTCCCATAATGCAAGAATTATGCAGGAAAACAACAAGTAGTTACTCTGTATAAAAAATCCATTGAGAAAATAACAAAGTAAAATTTATTTGTCACTTGCGGGAGAGCAGAGGCCAATCATGCTAACCTACAGTGTTTTAATCACAACTTATTTGTTATTCATCCAAATTGAGTGATTCCAAAGTTAGATAAGAGATAATTCAAATGTATATCTCCAATAGAAACAATTTTTAAAAATAAAATGATATGATATGTCAATTTTACTTAGAATAACCTGCATAACAGAGTCATTTTCAATTACCCCACTTAGAACAATAGTGAATGTTTTAAGCATAGATTCTTCGTTTGATGTCGGATTCAAATGATTAAAATTGTAAATGAAGGTAGATTCGTTTATTTATCTCCAATAGAAATATGTTTTGAAGACAAGAAGAATTGATAGGTCAAATACGCTAAGGAACAACCGGAAAGACAAAATTTTAGGAGTGCTGATTTACGATAGACAATCAATATTGTGATCATAACTTCCTCATACGATATCGAAAATGAGTGATTCCAATCACCTTGTAAACTATATTCATTTAGGAATCTACCATAGAAACATATTTTAAAAATATGGTCATTTAGTCCTCCAAAAATCGACTGTTCCAACTTTGTTCTTGAGCTCCCTGCTAGACACCCTATCAATGTTTTGGTTCTAACGTTTTTGTTTCAAATCTAAATTGAGTGATTCAAATTGGTTTGGGTAGTAGAAATCAAGGGCTATGTAGGATAGAAACAAGTTTTAATAATATTCCCTTTTGGTCCCTCAAAAAATGATTGTCCCGTTTATGTTTTCAGAAATTTCATCAAGCCCACAAGCCAAAAAATATGATATTCGAGCATTTTTTTCAAATTGGTAATAAAAGTGAATATGAATGTTTGTAGAACTATTATTTCCATTATAATTCATCTACATACACAAATTAATTAAAAAAATAATTATCGCCGATGTTGATTACCATAGCATGTTGCAACAAAAAAAAACTAGTTTGACATTAAAACTATATATATATATATATTATATATATATATATATATATATATATATATATATATATATATATATATTACACTAACCTGCTTTGATTGAAAAATGAATATGACTACATATAGGAGTACTTCCAATGGAGCCATTTTCGAAATAAGGCTTGATGTATGCACATACCCAAATTTGAAAAATGCATAGTAATAAATATTAGGGTATGAGAAGCCAAGTTCCCTTGAAAAGATGGTGTCAAAATTATTGAAGTATGGAGTGATGCTGCAAACAAGTGATGGAGTGAAACCAGTATTCAATATATCTTCTACTTTGTTGATTTCCCATAACTATCATATCATGAAGTTCTTGAGCTTTTAAAATGACTTGTTGATGCATACTAAAAGAAACATCATTTTCTTCCATAACTTTTACAATTTTTGAATTTGAAACATTCTGAATTTCATTGTAAGTTTTCTGTAATAATGCATGTGATATAGAATGGGTGGGAATGGTGGGTAAATTTTGTAGTTCAACACTGTAAGCATGTTGTACTAGTTTATTATGGAGAGGGTGAGGAATTAGTTGAGCAGGAAATTGTGTACGAAATGGAGCATTTTGATGATGATTGGGTTTAGCGGATGATTTTGATAGGCAAGTAGGATGTTGTGAAAGGGCTGGTGAAGAATATGGAAAATGTGTTTGTGCTACAAGATGTGGGAGAGTATTCATGTAATCATAAGATGAACCATGCCAAATCAACAAGATTGGTGGTGGTTATATTGAGATTGACATGGCTGCCCTAACACATTAGTATTCCATAATGGATTATGCAAGTAAGAGAATGGAGAAGAAGTGTTTTGAACCATACTTGTAGGCCATGATTTCGATGGTTTTGATCTTGTTTCATCTTCCTCATCTCTTTGATATGCTACTTCCATTCTAGATAAGGAAGAACAACTATTTATGGGATGTTCCTTCCGGTAATGAGGGAAAAACACTTCATCAAATTCTTGATTTTTCTGAACTTGCAAAGCATCCAATTTTGAACTTAGAGAGTTAATAAAATCAGCTTTAAAATTTTCAAATAAAGCATTGATTTCAGCACTTATGTCTCATATTCTTGTAGCAGATTTGGAAAAGAAAGAACAATCATCTCTAGAATTCTTACCAGCCTTGGACATTCCTCTTGAATACCTTATGCAAAATTCACAAACATCATCATATGACAACTGAAAAACATCACCTCTTCCTATCAGATTTAAGAGTTCTAAACATTCATCTTTGATTCCTTCAAGTAGGAGTGTTTTTAAGATCTCTTTTTCCAACTGCTTACATTTTGATTTTTGAAGGTTGTAATGAAATCGATCTACATAAGACTCCAAGCTTTCATCTTTCCCTTGTATCACATCGAAAATATCTTCATTGGATTTGCAATAGTCTTGGTACTTCTTCAAGAATAAGTTCTTCATGTCCTCCCATATTTGGATGCAATTCCCACCAAGGCTCATGAACCATCAGAGAGCTGCTCTTTTTAGAGTAAGAGGAAACACTTTCAACCTTTGATCATTAGTATGATAATCATATCCTCTACAAAGTATTTCGAACTCAAATAAGAATGCCTCTGGATCTTCGTTTTTCAAACCATGAAAATTTGGAAGTGAAGATGGGGGAATTATGTGTATTTGTGTCACTCCTCCTAGATCTTTGATACGAATTTCAAAAGTTGCAATGTGAGCCATTTCTTACCATAATAGAAGATGTTCCTCATGTGTTTTTTTCGAAGCTCCTTCTTCAAATGTTCCTGTAAATTGGTTAGTGAAGTGGGTGGTGCTTACATCACCACTTGAGTGAAATCATGAGATTTTTTTTTCAAAATTTCTATTTTTTTTCTTAGTCTTCACACAACTCCAATGCTTATTTCTACCCAAAAAAATTAACAAATCTGCTAGAAAGTGGGTGGGGGAGCAGGGATGTTACGTGCTTTGTACGTAGGTTCCTACCTTCCATTTTTAATACCCAATTCTCCCCTAGCACGCACTCATGAGATGCACACTACTATTTAGAAATGGATACACTCTCCCTGGCGATGACACCAAAATGTTGAGCGATAAAAGGTGTCTATTTAACTCCTAATTATCTTCACATTAATTGTCAACCTAGGGATGATTTTTTATTTCAAGAGTGTACTCAGTTTGAGGCGGTTGTTTACTCAAGAGTAATGTCTTGCAGTATAGTGCTTAAAATTCCAAAGTAAATGAATGCTTGAAATGAAATCTACTTACAATTAAAAGAAACTTAACACTTTGAAACTTAAATCATTCACTCAGAAAACTACAACAATTATCAGTCAAGGATACAGTATTGATAACTCATTCCTTGTTTAAACTATATAAATTAAATCAAGCATAAATAAGATCCATAATTTGAGAACTTAGGCAGCGATAGCCAATGTCCTTTACAGTTGTTGATCTCACACACAATGCTAAATAACCAATTGGAAATTGCAAAGAACTAAATCAATCATGCTACTACAACTTAATCAAAATGAGAAAAGTGTGCTAACTATAAGAATGCTGAAAGGTAAGCTTAAATAATTGCAGAAAGTAAATGAACAACAGTGCTAAGTATTAGAAATGAACAGCCAAGCTTATATAGCTATAATGAATAGAAACCTGTTAAATTACTGGAATAAACAACGCAGCTCTATAGATGAAATGAACAGCACAACAATATGCTTGTGAAAAGAAGTGATCTCTATTGAGAAGGAAATGAACAACAATGCAATTTAAGTACAATATATAAAACAGATCAATTCATTCAGTCTAGAAATACCAAGCAGTAAAGTAATATGATTACGATAAATAGAACTAAAATCAAACCATCACATGGTAAAGATCATGAAATAATGGTACAGGAATGGCAAGTGAATCCAACAGGGTCGGGCCCTTAACCACCAGTGATCACTGTTGCTAGTGCCTCACGAGATGCGAAGGAACAACAACTCTACTTATATATTAATCATCAAATCGATCAACATTATAGTGAGTTGTGTCTTCTCAACAACGAGAGTCTACAAATAAAATTACAATTAAAAATAATACTCATTCCATCCCCCTCTCTCCCTATCCTATCCTATCTATCTCTAACCTAATAATCCATCTAATTCTCTTTCTAATCATCCATCATGAATCATGAATCCTTAATTGTAAATCCATCATTTTTTTTCTTCTCTGATCTTTATTTTGATTTAAATACATAGAGAGCAGAGAGCAATTACAATTGTGATGATTACAATTTGATCATCATTACAAAATTGCATTGTTTTTAACAAATTGATAAGAAAAATCATATCTGAGATATCTGTTCATCAGCATTCAATAGGAACAGGACGAATTTGGCATTGCAACTAGAATAATTTGGAAAACGGCCACGCAGCAAATCGTAGAAAAATGTCTTCAGAGAACGTTCTGTTTCTCTCAATACGAATTGAATTTGGGAAAACTGCTCAACGTAAAGCTAATTTGGTTTGTTCTGGACAAAACCCATGTTTTGGATTTTCTAGATTCTTCTCCATTTTCCCAAAACATTCAATACAAAATCGTCACTTCTTATTCTAGCGAATTTATGAGTTGGCACATTTAATCATCAAATCTTCAAACTGGAAATTATCTTAGAGGCTAAAAATGGTGAGTAATGTTACAACCAAGTTATTAATAAACCATCATTGATAAAATCATGCATAATTATCAATTTATTAAAAATAAAGGAGAATAAATAATATTTTTCCATAAGAGTATAAATCATTATAAGATGGAATTATATGATAAACCATGATAAATGACATGATAAAGAAGAGTAGAAATGGGTGGAATAGGCATTCAAAAGTGATAATAATAATGACATATTAACATCCGAACACCTGCTTCATAGATCACAATTTTTCCACTCTTATCTTCGTCTATGTCTTTCGCCTTGACCAGTAAGTTTTCTTATTCCTTTTTGTATGTCTTTGAATTTGTAAGTGTCAATGGTTATTTACATAGATTCTAGGTCTTTCCTTCATTTTAAGAAAACTTTAAATATACTATTGGCAGTACAAAGCATAAAAAGCAGGGATTCTAATGAAAAATTGCATATTGATTGTAAAAGGGACATTCATGAAAACTATATGTTTAATGCTAGTAATCACTATTTTTTTGTTTCTATTGTTTCTACAACTTTTCTAATTGTAGAAGCTATAAAATTATGTGTGTAATTATAAAGCGTGAAGGCTCCATGAACAAACCTATGCTTCTATGATTTGAAAATTTGTAAATATAACTCATTAATCTTTATGTTGTCTTGTATTCAAAATTTAAATGATTGTGTTCTCTATGGAATTTAATGGATACACATATGCATTGTATTCCTCCCGTTTTTTCAATTAATGAATTCTAGTTCTTATTTCAATTAAATAATTCTAGTTGGTAAATTGGGAGCATTGACTGTAACTGAATTTTTTTTTCTCAGGCATTTGTTTCTCTGTAGTTATTCTATTTCATCTATCTAGAATGCACATCTATTTGAAATGCTTAGAACAATGTTCAAGGCCAACTTCTAAGACTAGCAAAGAGAAGTAAGAAGAAATCTAAATCCAATTGGCAAGCCAACTATAATTTTTTTTTTTTTTTTGAGCAGTGACATTATTTAGACAGAAATACGATTTGGCAAATGAAGGCTATGAAAACTTTATTTTGTTTTTGTAGTAACATTATGTAGACAGAAATACGAATTGGCATATGAACGTTGCGAAAACTTCTTTTGATGCAGATGCAACCTAAAAACTCAAAAATCACCATGTGGGTTATTATAGAGAATATGCCAATTAAGTCAAATTCATTCAACATTTAAGTCTAATTTATTCAAAACTGGTTAGAATGAACAAATATTTGATATGAAAAAGTTATTCACACTGACCAAAGAATGGCTACAACAATCGCCATGGTGGAACAGATGATGTTGGACATAAATAAGAATTTATGGTGAAATATATAACCAAAAAATTTATTCACGCTGACCGAAGAACGACTACAACAATCACCATAGTAGAATATATGATGCTAGACAGAAATAAGAATTTATGGTGAAATATATAGCCAAATCAGAGTGCAGGCTTGAACATCTTCAGAAGCAATTTCATTTCTGGAGAGCTATATAACCAAATCCAAATCAGAGTGCACGCCCAAATTTCTTCAAAAAGAAATTCACTTACCTCAAAATTAAGGAGGAGCATGCAACTTTCCACTTGAAACGAAGAAAGATAATGCAACTTTCCACTTGCCACGAAGTTGTGACTACACCACATATGTAAGTGGCTTTGGATATGAATTGCATTGGATATGTATTGCAGTGGAGAATGTAAAACATTAAATATTTTGCAAATAATGCTAACTACAATGTAGCATTAAACTAGGATTGAAGTGAGTGAAATGTGAAATTATCATAAGTTTTAACAAAATCATACAATTTCCTTGCAAGAAGAGCTTGAAACTAAAACTTCGCATAAAAAAATTTGTTTAAGCAAATATTTCTATTCAAGCATTGGTTAAAATAGTGAATACATAGTTGTTCAAAGTAATTTAATGTTTAGTCCACGCAAAACAATTGCTATAGGCTCTGCGTGCAAAAGGCAGGGACTAATAAGGTCATCTTTCATAATATATCTCAATTGTGTTCCCTTATAAAAATCATGATATTCGCCTCTTCTCTTTATATGCAATAGGATTATCTTATATAATACAAATTGGGTGTGACACCTTACAAACTAGGGAGTGATTGTCGTAGCGGTAGTCCCTATTGGGGTGGTAGAAGCATGCAAATTCGATGCTGGTTGTTACATATGCTCATGGACCGAGAAGTGCTGTGGATAAGAACATGTAAATGCAAAGACATTTGAAAGTACAGAGGTTAAACATGACCATAATCGAGACAATAGAAAAGAAAATCAGGTTCAAGATCACCTAGGAAAATTGATAACTTGCAACAAATTACAATGAGTAACCCACGTGATCGAATCAAGTAACACCGAGAAAAATACAGAATCAATAAATAACCATAACAAAAGTATGGAAACTTATAGTTTATGTTTAAAGAAGGGATCAATAAATTTCATGTTTAAAGTTTTAAATATGATTTTCTTGAAATTGAATGGAGGATTGCTTATATCACTTGATTATTTCATGGTCTTCATAGAGAAATAAGATGCACAAGCATATGAAGAGGATTTGAACGGGTAGATTTACTGGAAAAATTGCAAAAATTTATATGATTTAGGTTTATAATAATTTTCGCGGCTATTAAAAAGTATATAGAAGGTGCAATTTAAGTATATACCATAGAGTCATCAAAGTGCTTCACCACCACTATCGATTGATGGAGAACACATCTATCAATGATTATAGGGCATAGTAAGAAGATGAGCAGACCTAACGCACCCACTTGTCCCATCGTCCACTCAACCTAGCATGCAACCAACGCTCGTCTTAATTGATAGAAGACCAAGTGGCACATATTTTTATCAAACTTAGCTTTTATGGTTAATCATCCATTATAAGCAAATAAGCAGAAAAATGAGCAAGTTTGATGCACTCACTTTTATCATCCTAGGTGAGCATAGTCTTGTGCAATCTACAATAATTTGAAAAGAGACAATAAACCCAAGTTCGGTCACCTTTAGTTGTAACAGACGATGAATTCAAACATAAATCAACAAATTTATGGTGTGTTTCAGTTGTCGAGTTAACCCATGAACAAGCTCAATTGAATCCAGCAGCAAAAATCACAGGAGTAGAGACAGTAGGTCAATTGAATTAAGGCTGACAAGTGTAGATACAATTTTTGTATTGCATATAATTGAATCGAGCTTGAAAGTGTAGATACAATTTTTTTTTCACTAAATATTGTTAAGGAAAAGTCAGCTAACGTTGAGCTTCAGAGAGGCATTTAAAGTCTGCTAAGCATGATCCTTAGAGAGCCATTTTTTTGTGGAAGCATCCCAGTAAGAAATGATGGGAAAACTACAGAGGCAGAAGCCTAAAAGGCAGTTCAAAAAGGCATAGAAGGAAGTTGACCATCCTTAGCAGCATTAGTGGTAGAGTTCCAGGACTTAGGGAAAAGTTGGCAACTTCCTTCACTCAGCCAGATTCACCATATTGATACCTAGTGGCCTAACTGCTCTGCATGCAGGTAAGAGTAAACCAGTAGTAGGAGTTGAATTTAAAATTAGATGTAATTATATGTTACTATTAATGCTATCTCATGGTGAATTCTCTATGCACCTTCATAAGGAGGGTGAAATCAACAACTTAGGCAAAGTGGTAGAAAACACCTGTGTAACAGTGGAGCGACCCCTTCACCAAGACGTTGAAATATTCAACTTAGGAAAAATAGAAGAAAACAACTATGTAGTAGCGCAACAGAAGACAGAGTAGGTTTGCGTCCATGAAGGTAATTGTAAACTTTGCATGTTTTGGCTTTGTCCGGCAAGCAGGTAATTCTAAACTTTGGATAAGACATCCAAGCTGTTTTATATAAATTTAAAAAATTATAAAGCTGGAATATTTAGATAAACAATTTTATATACGTTAAAAAATAACAAACTTGGAATATCTAAATTTTTTGTTTTGTTAGCATTTCTAAAAGAACTACAAAATACTACAATTTATTTTACTTCCACGTTGTTGTTAGCACCGCTTCCACAATGTTTGAAACTAGCTAGCTGTCATGTTCGAAGCTAACTAGCTCTCTGTTTTATTGTTAGATTTTTCTTAGCACCTAGCCTGCATTATTGATCCCACTAAAACTTTAGAACTGTTCCTCGTAATGCAATGATATATTTCCTGATAATACAATGATATATTTCATTCTTGTAAACATGGAAGTCTATGAGGTTTCTCATAGACGTGGATTTGCAAACAAAAGGTTTGTTGCATGCAAACTAAAGATATGTTTTCACATATATTTTCCCATTTACACGTTGCTCGATCATTTTGTTTGTATTTGTTGGATTCGTTTGCTACACAAACAAACTGAAGGTATTCTTTTACATATATTCAGTTAGCTATGAATCCACTTCTACAATTTTGAATTATTTGTATATGTATGAACCATAGGAAGCAAAACATTTGAAATGGATGGCATGTGGATAAGGTGCTCTCACAGGGTGGTGATGGAGAAACCTTGATAAAAAAATAGGTTGCAACTAGCTGTTGCCACGTACTGTACCTATGCAATGTACTTGTAGCACTTGCAACAACAAGGGCATTAGGCGGCTATGGAAAAGTGTGAAAAACTTGAGAATATTTGGAAATCATTTATGTTTTTGTTCTATTTTTACTATAACTATTTTACCATAGATTGAATAAATGCTGAAATTTGGAATTTGAAAATACCTTTCTGTGTGTTGATTTTTGTTTGTTTCTGCTTTTTCTCTGAACACCCTTGAGCTTGCTTTGAACACTTTTGAGGGATTTCTAGGATCCACTGCTTCTTTTACAGTTGAGTCTATAGTAATCCACTGCTTCTTCTACAGATGATTCCATAGCTATGATGGAGAAACCTTGATAAAAAAATAGGTAAATAGGTTGCAACTAGTTGTTGCCTCATACTGTACCTATATAGGCACATTCCAACATAACCGCTACAGATGCCAACAGACCTATCTTCTACATGGGTCGGGGTTTACAGCGAGGGCCATGGCTAGGGCCAATTGTTGAACCAAAGTCTTTGTGGGGGCAGGTGGCTAGACTTGTTGGCTTTGCGGTGACAAACAGAGATGGCAGCTAGTTCGCAGGTGGCTAGCTTTGCGGTGGGAACCAAAATTTGCTTAAAATTCACAAAGAGCCAAATACCAAGTAAATCCAGACTTTGGTTAAAACTTTTGTTAGTCCCTGTATATTCAACAACCTAGAAATAACCCGACAATAAGACCTTCAATATAAAAGTTTGGATAAAAGCTATAAAACATCAAAGCTCGAAAATTGAAGTTTGGATAAAAGCCAAAAACATCAGTTAAATGCTCTGGTCAACTCGAAATAATAGGCAGTCAATGTCGTTGTGAATGCTATAGTCCCTGCTATGCCAGAGGTAGGGAGTAATAATAGGGTTCGCTTCCGTAATATAACTCGACTGTGCTCCCTTGATAAAAATCATGATATTCTCCCATGATGCAACCTAGGTATTATATCAACTAAATAATAAATTTAATTTTGTTATGTGTTTGCATGATATGATAGTTTATATTTCAATTTTTAAAATTGAGTGTACTATTTATTAGTTGTTCCATTGGATATTCTTTCCATAATTTTTACCATTTGATGAGGATTGTGTGGAGATCTATGAGATTCAACACAAATAACCCTGGGAAATGATTTTGACATGTTGTAATATTTATGTGAATTAGGGTTCAAGGATTTTCAATGATATTATTTCCTATGTTAAAGATTGTTTTTTTTTTTCAAGGTGGTATGTTTTTTGTGTGCCATATGAGATAATTATATACGCTTCTACTTTACAAATTAAATGAAATTTTTGGTGCTCAAAGCCATGCACAAGGTCCATTATTCATCTTAATCCTACAATCAAATTTCTTGTTGAATAACGTTGTTTCACTCTAACTCTCTAGTTATTGTTTGAATCATCCATGCTTCCTTTAGATATCTAGTTTTGACTTAACTTTTTAATCAACTAACGCCCTATATATGCAATTGACAATAGAAATTTTCTCCTTGATGTTATACATTTCTTATCTCATTCATGAGAATTGTAATGTTAAGCCATATATAGGCCCTATGTTATCCTGAAAAGCCCTTTATTAAGCCCTATATATTAAGTCGATAAATTTGTATTAGTATATTGTTATGTAGGCTAAAGCCCATTATGTTCCCATTTTATTATAATTGCATAGTTTGTATCCTATATATACACTAAGGAGACCTAGTCTTAGGATCATCAAATATTGTTTTGCTCATTGTATTTATTGTATAAGGAGGTTTCCCCCTCAAAAGGGACTGTAATTATTGGTTTCTTATGCTTCTGAAGGTGTAAGGATCATAATTTTTTCTATTAAAGCTCTCGGTCCTAATGTTTTTTCTGCTTCAAATAGGTTGTTGGGGAATTTTTTCTATAACATTTTTTTTGAGATGTTTCAGATGGTGAAACCTGTAGAATATTGAGAAAACATCTTTGGAAATACCTAGTTCAAATTTCATATCTTGTTGCCCTATATTTTTAGAGGGAAATTATGGTTTCTAAATGCTCCTAAATTCTGTTTCAAATAGACTAGTTTGTAATTTTTGTTATAGATTTTATTTTTTAAGGTTTCATACCATGAAACTTATACTACATTAAGCCAAATTTGTAGTGAACATCTTGTCCATGTTCATTAGAAAAAAATTGAGGTCTAAAATGGGAATCCTAAGGAACATTATAAATAATAGTGGAAATTATAAAATAAGATTAGATTACATTATCAAATTTTAAAGGGAAAAAAAGAAAAAAACTAGTTTTTCAATTCATATTCTCAACTTATTTCCATATGATTTTACTCAAATTTTTAGTATGAGCACTTGATACAAATATAATTCCTCATCCAATGAATACCCATGTTGCATACTTTTGAAATACACTTACATCATGAAAAATAGGAAATACATGAAAAAACATTATTGCAATCGCATTTTTCATGTATTTTTCATTTTTTTATGTAGCATGGTCCATCAAAAGTAGACAACGTGGGCACTCCTTTGATGGTGAATCAAATTATACATCCAATGAATGCTCCATCTCAAAATCTAAGTAAAATCATATGGAGATGAGTTGAAAATACGAGTTGAAAATACAATTCTTTTTCATTTTTTAATCGTTTCACTTGTTACCCCAAAATTGGTGAAATATCCTCCATTATTGACATTGTCATCTTGAAGCCTATTGGTCCTTATGAAGTTGATTTTGGTTGTACATTTTTGTTTTAAGGCACATTTTTTACCTCAAAAATTCTCTAATGATAGATCCTAGTTCACTAAATTTTCTAAGATATTCTCTGAGGACATTAGGGTTTTTATAGGCTCTAGAATTTAGTCTTGAACATGCTAGTTGGACATTTATGCTATAACTTTTTTTGTAAGGCTTCTTAAAGTGAAACTTGGACCATATGAACGCGAAATATCATGGAATATTGGTTCCATTTTAAGAAATTGGTTCAATATGCTTTTAGGGTTATGTCTTATGGCAATTACATTTTGTGAACAATCATGGAATATATTTTAAACAAGTCAACTTTGTATTTTTTTTTTTATATATTCTTGTCTAGAGATATTTAGACTGTGAAATATTAAATAATTTTAGGATATATACATAATTACCTTAGGTACAAGTTCCAAAATTATATTTCGAGATTTAGACATGTGGCATGCTATACATATTTGCTCATAGAAATAGGCCAAAAAACAAACAGATTTTGGGAAAGTTACTCTAACTTCCTATTGGCACATCACATTCAGTTCAAACCTATGGAATTGCAAAAAATACATATGAGAGTATTACAAAACATTTTTTCTAGTCAAAAAGGCCTAAAATATTAGATATATATCAATAAAGCTTCAACATTTATAATATTCTCCAAATCTATGTAACTTACTAGTGACCTAGTTGTTCATTACAAGATTCCCTTTTCTTTGTTGTAATAAACAAACTTGGGATATTATTACTTTCCAAAATGCCTCGGAAGAAATGTAATACAATAATTAAATCTACTAAATGCTCATCCCCAAATCATGATAGAATTGAAGACTTGGAATTTTGGTTATCTCTATTAGAGAATAAAGTTAATGAAATGGATGGTAGAATGTTGAAAAAGGTGGATTTCTCAAGTTTTAAAGAAAATTTTGAAAGAGAATGGAAAGGAAAATGAATAAAATTAAGGAAGAAAACCAAAAATACATGATTTCCATGGAAAATATTCTCTTGGGGAGGCTTTCTAAAAGGGATGTGGAGATCCAAGGAAGTTGTGAACATAAAGAGAAGAATGTTGTTGAGAATCAATCACATACGGGGAGTATGTTATCACAATTGAAGAGAATTTTCTTTTAATAACATATCCATAATAATGTATTTTCCAACCAAGGTACACACCATTAGGGTTTCATGTGATAACCAAGGAACTGCTACATTCCAAATGTGTTTTCAAATAGGACACTTGTTGAACACTCTCCGACAGGAATAAAAGATCCCAAAAAATGAAAAAGATGTAGGAACATAAGCCAAAGGGATGAAAAGTAACAAATGATTTCATTTCCAAAGAGGAAGAAGAGAACAAGGCAGAAATCCATCTAAGGAACTATAGATACAACATGATAACCAAGTAAATAGGGGGCGAGTGGACCAGTTAAGAACCATGACTGACATCTATAAGGATATTAAATTTGTTGATATTAAAGCAACTAAGCACCAAAAAGATGAAAATCTAAATAAATGAGGCATGGGGGGCTACCAAGAACTCATGTATATGAGATTCAAAATTAGAGAAAGAGGCTCCTATGCAAGAAGTTGGAAACGAATTAGCCATGGTAACAGATGAATCCAACCAAGGATTTTGGCAAACAGTTCAGAAGAAGAAAGGGAAAAAGGGAAGTTAAGTGATTGTTATGACACTTAACCCCATACATTATGTGTCTTTCTTACTATTTATTGTTATTTCTCTTCAACCAAAAGGCTAACATGACTCAAAGATTAGAAGGATCTACATAATGTAATTGTGTTTCTTGTTGCTCAAGTTGAATAAAATTATGATTTTCTCTTCGAAAAAAAAAACAATTTTAAAAACTCAACAAAAAACATACATTTTTCATATAGATATAATTAAAAAAAACA